>JAFELO010002385.1:0-13635 GCA_017140195.1 Eumaeus atala
CGTATGTTCCCTCAAGACAGACGGACAGGACGTGTTCTGAGGGTTAGTAGAAAAAGTTACCAGGGCGACTGTTGGCGATTCAATGTCGTACTCAAGACTTAAGTACGCACAGACGAGATCACTGTCAGTCAGGGATAACGTTCTGCACCACAAACATTTCATTTATATTTCACAGGCCCAGCTGAGACTGTGAAATATCAATGAACATATTTTCTTTACAAAATCGTTATATCACTTTGTAACAAAGAGGCTGTTATTATCAAATTACATTACGAGAGTAATTACAGAAAAATAGTAGGGACGCATCGAGATAGGAGGCCGAGAGGTCAAACGCTGTGGGAGCTTATTTATATATGGTCCGGCCTCCACAGTGAGGCCGCGCCGCCCGAGCCTGTAGCGTCACTGATCTGCGCTTGTCCAAACAACTTAATTTTTGTCTCCATGTGCATGCTCAGTTCTCTTAGTCGTATGCTGTAAAATTAAAATAGCTACCGGGAAGGTACTTCTCGATCAAATGAAACAGCTGCAAAGTTTTACGTCACGTGTAACAATACGGAACTAAGATTTCCCACAGTGCTTACTAAGGATATAATATTTTCTTAGTTTTATTGTGAAGTTAACTAATGTGTACTACTCCCGCGATATTACTAACTTTTCCTTATTTTATCTCTTAATGATCGTATATACCGTGCGAAAATGATCTGAAGAATATTCTCTCTAGTTTAATTTTGCAAAGGATTTGATAAAAAAATGATATGTTTTCACAAAGAGACTGAAAGAGAGTGAAAGTGAAAACGATGTAGGAACGAACAAAATTTGGGAGTGAACAGCGTTCCTTTAGAGGTAGTGCTAGGCTGTTTTGCAGACGATGCGGGCCGGCACGAGCGGGTAGGTAGCTCTCGCTCACATGATACCACAACGTGAGCTATGACAGCTATGCTCTCGCGTTTTGTGGGGTTTAAGAGTTCTAAGTGGTCCATTGGACAGGTGCGGGGAAACAGGGTGATTCGCCTGCTTAACAGTTATGTGTCCATACGAGAGCTGGCCACATGGCATCACGAGCGACGGACGACCCTTAAGGCAGTATGGCGCGCATTGTCAACCGCAGTGACTCAACATATATAGGTTCACGTTCATTTTGAGGTGAGATTAATTTTGAGGTGTTAAGGAAGCGCCTCTACGTTCATCAGTAAAAGGCCGTCATTTACCAAACCTACAGTATACATTACTACTAACGCTCTTAAGTTGGTGACATTTTTTGTCGTTAGATATTCGTTCTTCTAGAAATAGGCTTTTTTTTCAATGCAGCGGCTCATCTCAAAAACTTCAATATTTAAATGGTCATGAGGGACCGAAACCCTCAAAATGTTGAACTAAACTCAAAATGTATTTATTTATTTATTTATTTCAACACTTATCGATCTATCATTACAGTTGCCCAATACGATATTTTAAGCCATAACTATTTATTAACATTAGTAACTAAACAACTAGGTATCTATACAAATAAAATTCAACACTAGATCATAATATAGTCACGACAATAATAATTAGATATTTAGAAAATAGAAATCACTTAATAAATATAAAAACGATCTTTAAATTAAACTAAAAATTACAAATTCCTTAATCAAATAATAATATAGAAATTCGAAATCAACATGTCAGTATGCGTAAAATACAATTACAAATAATGTGAATTCATTCAATGAAAAAATAAACAAATCAATGTTTGTGTCTACTTGTTTGAGCGTGCGCCGTCCGTGGGTCTTCTTCACTGCCCTGGTGGGGTCTGCGAGGATTGCGGGTTCTATCCCCTCGGTGATGGGGCAACCCACTGATGGTAGTGGGTTGATACGCAACTAGGTGCTAAGGCCGTATGGCCTGAAGTTGGGCTTGCGACCGTGGCCTACTGGCCTGCTGGTGTGGTGTGATGATGTCCAATTGTGGTGTGGGTTATGAATGTGAGTGAATGATCCTCGTCCTGATTGTCCGGGCTGAGGACCCTTCTCCGCTGGGTGGAACACGGGATAAGAGCTCACGCGGGTACGGCCACCCGTCGTGTGGTCACGCGTGTAGCGGTGCCTGGTCCCTCAGGAGGGCGTGCGGTCCATTTTTCACTCACCGAGAGCGTGAGCAGGGCGCGCGTCCAGGGCGCGTCGCGCAGCAGTGCTGTAAGCGCGCTCGGCACGGCGAGCAGCTGCGGTCTGCGCCGCCACCACAAATTGTGGGATACATTAAGGGATATGCTGGGTATACACCGTATAATTTTATATACATAAAGCGAATATATTTAATTCGTATTCGCTCCAACATAAGCTTATATTTTGCCTCTTGGGGGCTCAGAATAACCGGACTGAATTCCAAGTGACTCCTTACCCTCTATGAAGCTCTCGTAAGGAGTCACTTGGAAATGTTTCAATGTTTATGTTCATAAAATTATAAAACTGTCGCATCAATGTTTATAAAATTATAAAACTGTCGCATCACGAACCCCAGTGCTTTGTGAGCCTTTTTACAGACCACATTAACCTGATCTCTAAAAGATAAATTTGCCCCAAAACAAAGTCCCAAGTCTCTCATGTTTAGGGGTCGTTCCAATGCACCTCCTTCGATGTTATACTGATATTGTATTGGACTGCGGGACCGGCTAAATATCATCGTCGAACATTTGGAGACTTTGAAATGTAGTTTATTTCTGTGGGCCCACTGCACCAACCGCTCAATATCTTCCTGCAGCCCGACACAGTCCGCTATCTCCCTGATTTCTCGCGAGACAACGAGTCTCAAACTACGTTACACAGGTCATTACAAGGCAGTACGTTACATCTACTTGACCCCCAGCATCAACCGCAGGCAACACACGTGACATAAGGTGTAAGTGGTTGCCGGTTGTGCTGCATCCTGCACGGAAGCTTTATTGTGCATCCGACAAATGAGAGCTAACCTGTGACTGCAGTGATCGTTGCACGGCTGATTCCAACACCCTTGCTGGTGCAGATAGCACTGCTACCGGCTTGAAGTTGCATGTCTCTGGGCCACCACTCCCTTTTGGCTCAGACACAACACGTGTCTCTTTCCAACGGTCCGGAAAAGTTGCCGACTGGAAAGACAGGTTAAATATATAGCATTATGGTTTAGCTAGCGCTGACAGACAGACTTTTAAGATGAAAGACGGAATTCCATCCGGCCCAGCCGAGTGTTTTGGCGGAAGACTTTGTCGCTCTCGGTGCACCTCTGAGACCTCCAGTCGGTCAATATAATCACGTGAGCTATTGGCTGCTGCCGCCACGCTGTCAGCCTTCGCATCGTGTGTTGGTCAAGTAAGACTGTATACCGAACAAAAAAAATCAGCAAATTTGTCGGCGCATCCTTGATGCGGCAGCTGACGTCCACCTTTTATCAATTTAACACCTTTGTTGGTTCTCTTGCGTTTAATAAAACTCCAAAAAAATTTTGGATCTTTAACCATGTTACTTTGTACGGCATTTTGATATTCATTATGGGCCTGATTAATAGCCATTTCTAGATCTCTTCTGCTACTTGCAAATGCTCGATAATAGTCGTCCGACCTGCTTTCTTTATAACGCTTATGTAATGAATATTTAATTTTGATGTTGCTTAGATTTCTGCCGTATTCCATTCAGGGTAAGTATACCGTGAATTATAAAACTTTCCCTTTTTAGGAGGAAAAAATCTATTCAAAACATCCATAAAAATGTCGTAAAAATAATCCAAAGCTCCATCCATATTATTTACATATAACAATGACCAATCTAAATATGCTGAATACTCATATAACTGACAAAGGTCCGCTTTCGCAAAATTACATTGCTGTTGCGAAAACCCTATTTGTGCCGGTTCGTTTGTACGTCCAAACTCAAACCGCTGCATCACGCTTACTTCAACCACGAGCGGCGGACGATACGCGTCCGCTGGCAGAACGCCCTCGTCCATCTCGCGCACCGCTACCCCGCCGCAGACGCCCGCACGGCTCAACACAAGATCGAGCTGTCTACCGCTACAGTTCGGTAACTGATTGCTCTGAATGAACTCATAAAAAGTTACAAAATGTTCATAATATGCAGTAATATTTTTGCTGCAAGAAAATGATTAAAATCACCCATTACAATTATTTTACCTTTAAATATACAGCAAAAACTTTCGAATAAATTAAACATAAACATATATTCCTTATCAGCAGATTGTGGCGGTATATATAAAACAAAACATGCAAACAAAAATCTATCTTTATGATACACGGTTGCTCCGATCATTTCAAACGAGCGATCATTTATATTGAAATTAACGTCATGGCAGTGTACCTGTCGTAGCTCGAGCCTTGGTGTGGCCAATAAAAGTACGCCTCCTTGTTTCCGACCGTCTCTTCTATCGCAACGTAATATTTGGGAACCTGGTGGTATTAGATCCGAGTCATTAATAGAATCGTTGCAACCGCTTTCTGTTACAGCAAACAAATCCGAGGAGGAACTATAACTGTAAAAGGATATAAATTTGGAAATTTTCGTTCTTGGTCCGCGTACGTTCTGATAATGGATTTCAATACTACTTTCCTTCTGACTTTCGAAACGATCTCCGAAACCAGATCCATATTTTAATTCAATTCCGCGTCCCGCGGCCAATCAATACTTCGGTTCATGGTTAGAAAGACTCGCTCCGGTACCTCTATAATAAAAGATGCTATAATAAAAGATGAAGAAGATCGAAGGAGGATTCGTCCCCGAATACGTGGGGCGACCTAGGCTTCCGGACTCAGATCCTGAGCGTCGAGGTCTAGTGAGAGAATTTCCTGCATGAATATTGCTGGTACCCTCCTAGGGTAATCTGCGACCACAATGTGCTACCATATGATGGGTGAGGGATTCGGGCCAACCGGAACTCTCACGAACCAAACGAAACGCGACAGGACTAAGAATTCCATCACTGTACGTCGGAGTCATGTGAGAGAGAGGTATTTGCCCGGCAATGCATCTGCCTGCCTGGGAGCGAGAGAGCGTAACAAGTAATATTTTTCACTCCATTGGGCTTTAAACTATTAATTGATTTGTGAAAGCGAGGACAGACAAAGAATTATTTTTTCTATCAGTATATCATACAGAAAATTTATTTATAAACAAATTCAACGGAAATACTGTAGTA
Source organism: Eumaeus atala (assembly GCA_017140195.1). NCBI lineage: Eukaryota > Metazoa > Arthropoda > Insecta > Lepidoptera > Lycaenidae > Eumaeus > Eumaeus atala. Next base: position 5,161 of record JAFELO010002385.1, read on the forward strand.
AATAGCCTAAAATCAATAAAACTCGAGCCGTTCTACCTCACAAGACTTAATGACGGCACTACGACTACATCCACCTCAGCTAATTGTGAGGGACCGCAAGTGCAGCTCGAGCGCTGTCGGCTGCTCACATCTCTAAAATGCTAATATCACACGGCGCTCTCTGACGCCGGCCGGATAATAGCTGCGAAAATCGTGTAACTTAGTTTCGTATACGAGAGCTTAGAGACGGAGATGCGATCAACAAGAAATAGAGATACGAACGTGGGTATGTGTAACATATTCAACAGATGACGTCATAGGCTAGTGTTGTCTTGAGAAATGCACTTGTGTATTTCGGCTCTGACTGTTATCGTTTGAGTTGCCATATTGTGATGGTACAATATTTGATCTATCCCAAACCTACCCAAAGTTATAAGGCTCTTTCACAGCATGTCTAAACATTTTTTTTTAGTAGTTAATCCTTCGTGTTATTGTTATAGACTTTACTTAAACTTACTCTGCACTTAGAGGCTGCAACCACTCAGTGGATATTGTTTATTTCTACTTCTTAATTTTTATTTGGTATTGGTATGGTTATTTTATTACAAGTAGAAACTTGTAAAAACCTTTGATTGGCTTCATGACTTGTATGCTAAATTTAATGTTTGTTATTGTTATAGCTATTGGTTTTTCTTTAAATAAATACTAGAGCTGATTGATATCTGGCTGAAACGACGAACTAAAAAAAGATAGGCTAACAAAATTTATTAAATTATATCATCTTTTCGAAAAGAGAACGCTAAATTTGAATTAATTAAGAATGGTAGAATTTGTGTGATAATGTTTAACGTTTTAAAAGGGAAAACAGCAATCCAGATTAAAGTTAAGCTGGATAGTGTATTAGGTAGTAGCGTAAATACATTTCACACCTGGGTAACTGATTTTGAGCGTGGGCAACAGAGCCGCGAAGACGCCAACAGGTCTGGCCGTCGAAATGAAGTCACGAACCCGGACATGATTAAAAACATTCAATACGTCGTTTTGAATGGTCGGCGCTTAATGTCGCGGCAGATAGCAGAGAGGATAAGCATTTACTCTGAATGCGTCTTTAACATTTTACACCAACATTTGCGAATGTAAAAGCTATGCACGCTATGGGTGACGCGTTTGCTTACTGCAAACCAAAAGCGACGTCGAGTGGACGATACTTTGGAGTGTTTAAGCGTGATACTAAGGGATTTTTGCTGCGTTTCTGACAGTAGATGACACTTGGATATATCATCATTATGCTCCTGAAATAAACCAACAATCTAAGCAGTATACTGAGAGCGGAAAACCTGCGCCGAAGATAGCAAAAACGGATTCGTCAGCCGGCAAAGTGACGACGACTGATTTTTGGGATCCTCGAGGGATTGTTATAGTGGATTATTTGCAAAGAGGGAAAACGAGGAATGGAGCTTATTATGCAAGCTTGCTGTAAACATTTAGTGAAGAAATCCGAAAGAAACAGCATCATTTTGCCACTTGTGTACACTCGTCAAGGGTTGCAGTTGCCAAACTCCATAAATAGCGGTTCGAATTGTTGCCGCATCTCCCTATTCCCCAGATCTATCCCCATGCGTAGTCCACTCATTCCTGAATCTCAAGGAATGGTCAGTCGCCGAAGATTTTCATCAAATGATGGAGTCATTGTCGCTGTAGACGAGTATTTTTAGGGGTTAGAGAAAACATTTTATCAAACTAGTGCAACGGCATTGGAAAAGCACTGGACTAAAAGCATTGAGATAGAAGGATTTTTTTCACATTGCATAGATTATTAAAGTTTTTCTGTCGTTTTGGATACTTATCAATCATCTCTCGTAAACAAATAAACAACAATCTAAATGGAAATTTTACCAGTTTTAAACAAAAAAAAAGGAATTTTTGAGCACTCAAGAGGCCACATTAAAACGACAGTGCACTTCGCACGATGGGACGCAGTGCAAAATTTCAGTTTTATTAATCACATCCTTTGATGTAAGACGACATTAGACAAGGGGTAGGACCTGCTTGCGTGCGCTCGCAGCTGCATTGGACCAACACGACCAGTACTGCTCACACCGATACGACCGGTACTGTTCACAATGATATGGCCTGTACTGCTCGCACCGACACGACCGGTACTGCCACATCGACAGTACCGGTACTGCTCGCACCGACACGACCAGTACTGCTCACTCCGACAATACCAGTACTGCTCTCACCGTCACGACCGGTAGTACTCACTCCGAAAATACATACAACAATAACGGTACTGCGCACACCGACACGATCGGTACTGCTCACGCCAACATTACCAATACTGCTCACACCGACACGACCGGCACTATTCACACCGACACGACCGTGAGTGACTGTTCACACCGACGGGACCGGTAACCGTTCATCATACAATCGTTAAATATGATATGTGACGCCTGCAAGTTGGAGTCATCAAATCCCCGTTAGAAGTGTTTCCCATAGCTGGCATCCTCCTTTTGCGTTTCGTACCATTAGTTGTGGCTTGAAGGATTCGGCAACATACCGTGTCTCGCGCGACGCAGTCATATCAAGTCCACTCCTTAATTATGTTACGCCGGGAGACGCTGCCTTCAATTATTTTCTCGTTCACCAACTTTCCATTTGTGTTCAAATTATCACAATAAAGGATATCATATTTTAAACTTTATTAGCAAAATGCCAAAATACTCTTCAATAATTTATGTACAGGCTTCAAGCTGGAGGTACTATAAACTTTTACATTACCAGGCCGGTTTGTCATGCTGCCCAGCTGCCTCATAACCGATTGTTCATATCAGCCGTGGTGTTTTTTGTGAATATTTTGTGCTTTAGAGTATATCGCTTATAATAACAGTTTAAAGACGAAGACTTATCACAGAAATTGTTGAACAGACGCGTGAGTAAGCAACGTAAATAAAACCCGAATAAGAAACTGCTTATAATAACAGTTTAAAGACGAAGACTTATCACAGAAATTGTTGAACAGACGCCTGAGTAAGCAACGTAAATAAAACCCGAATAAGAAACGTTTACCACAATGTTGGTACAGTCGCATGGTATTTTCCTTATATGGATATAATGACGATTTGGGATGTAAATGCCCTTTTATTGTAAACCACACTTTCGTAAAATAATATATATTTAATTCTGCTTAAAAGTGTTGCACAACGTAAAGTAATTAAATAGAAAAAAAATGGAACCAAAAACCTTTTACATTAAATATATACAAAGTGAGCTCACAGTAGGTCCAGTATTACAAATAGTAGTATATGCCAAGAAATCCATTAGTCAGAATGTGAGAAGCGTGAATTCCCGGTCATCATAAATTATTGTCGCGGGGTCTCTGTGCGAGAACGAGCCCGCGGGTGACCTTTTGACCGGACCCTGATAGATGGCGGTCCCGTGTGTCAGCCGAGGCGTTCACGCATCGCATCATCAACTAGTTCATTTTCAATTGAAAAATATATAATACTTTGTTTGTAGCAAACATGGTTACACAATACACTCTATGGTGCGCATGTTCTATAACTTTTAATAATGGCACGAATTAGAATTATCTGTACTACTATAATATTATATAGAGGAAAACTCTGATGATCTCCCATCGTGTAGTTGCAGCTGCACGTGAATATTGATGCGTCGCCCGGAGCGCAGCGGCTGATGTATTGCTGTATCAATTATCAATTTGCTGCACACCGGAGGACAGACACGCGACGCCGCGCTGCTCTAAAGAGCATCGTCGTGTTACTAGCACTGAGCACAGATGTACCCCAAAGAGCCGTACCGTACAGTCGCGGTACTTCATTGTCTCCGGCCTCGCCGTACTGCCCTCCAATAAACGACTTAATAGCGAGAGCGCTCGTGTCGGCGCCGACAACAAGAACAAGTATGCTTGTGGACTGTAACACGTTCCCCACAATTTTTTGTAAGAGGTTGGGCCGAGCTGTGTGACACCGTCCGGCAAGGCTGGGGAGGTAGCTCTCACTCACTTGATACCGTCGTAAAGAGATATCTACTGTGTCGCGTTTTGTGCGGCTTGTGAGTAACTGATGGTCCATTGGGGGGAGGTGAAAAGGAGGGCAACGCATCAGCATGAAAATTATGCTGATGTTCATGGATATCGGTAACAGTCGAAAGGCCCAGACTGCTCGTTTGTTCTCCTGCGCTGTTCCTGCGCCTGAATAGTTTCGCCGTTCGTCAAATCATGGCCATCCACTACCGACGCGTATGGGCTATAAATTAAATTTACTAACGGAGACGCGGAACATTATGCGCTCGGCTGCTACGTGCATCCATAAAATTAATTTCAAAACGGCCTGTGCGTACTCTTTAAGTAAGTAGTCATTTACGTTTAATTAATATACTTTACATGGAAATATGTTCAGAATAAAAAAAGAGAAAATAAAATATTACGTCCCTCTTAAAATTATGGGCAGTAACACTATGCTCATACATTATCATAAGATGCTACGTCATCTTTGGTTTAACCGCGTGCAGGCGCCGCCCACGGCTGGTCTTGGTCGGCCACCGGTGCATGCGCCACGCGCGGTGCCCCGTCGCGACTGACCGGACGCCGGAGCACGCGCATTACGCATGTAACTCTAACTTAACCTTCGATCATGAAGTTTTCAAAATTTTCTTACTTGTCTTTATATAAATACTATAAAACAGAACCCTAAAAGCTGTCTGTCTGTATGTAATCAATTTCCTCAAATCTACTGTACGAATTTTCATGCAGCTTTCATCTATACAGACTACAGACCTATTTCCGAGGAAGGTTTTCATATACAATTTGTAATGGGAACAAACCGGCCCCCATTAACGAGCGCAGTAATAATATAATTCTGTTGTTCAGTAATAAAAGAAAAGTCTCTGCTAGATACAGAATGTATTTATCGCTTGCCTACACGTTTGCAAGCTGTAATAATCATTATCAGAACATCATCATTATCATCATCATCGTCGGGTATCCATCATCATTATCAACGTCATCACTGGGTATCCATCATCATTATCATAGTCATCGTTGGGTATCCATCATCATTATCATCGTCATCGTTGGGTATCCACCGTCATTATCAACGTCATCAATGGGTATCCATCATCATTATCAATGTCATCAATGGGTATCCATCATCATTATCATCGTCATCGTTGGGTATCCATCATCATTATCATCGTCATCAATGGGTATCCACCGTCATTATCAACGTCATCAATGGGTATCCATCATCATTATCAACGTCATCAATGGGTATCCATCATCATTATCATCGTCATCGTTGGGTATCCATCATCATTATCATCGTCATCAATGGGTATCCATCATCATTATCATCGTCATCGTTGGGTATCCATCATCATTATCATCGTCATCACTGAGTATCCATCATCATTATCATCGTCATCGTTGGGTATCCATCATCATTATCATCGTCATCGTTGGGTATCCATCATCATTATCATCGTCATCGTCGGGTATCCATCATCATTATCATCGTCATCGTCGGGTATCCATCATCATTATCATCGTCATCGTCGGGTGTCCATCATCATTATCATCGTCATCGTTGGGTATCCACCGTCATTATCAACGTCATTAATGGGTATCCATCATCATTATCAACGTCATCGTTGGGTATCCATCATCATTATCATCGTCATCGTTGGGTAACCATCATCATTATCATCGTCATCGTTGGGTATCCATCATCATTATCATCGTCATCGTCGGGTGTCCATCATCATTATCATCGTCATCACTGGGTATCCATCATCATTATCATCGTCATCGTTGGGTATCCATCATCATTATCATCGTCATCGTTGGGTATCCATCATCATTATCATCGTCATCGTCGGGTGTCCATCATCATTATCAACGTCATCAATGGGTATCCATCATCATTATCATCGTCATCGTTGGGTATCCATCATCATTATCATCGTCATCGTTGGGTATCCATCATTATTATCATCGTCATCGTTGGGTATCCACCGTCATTATCAACGTCATCAATGGGTATCCATCATCATTATCATCGTCATCGTTGGATATCCATCACCATTATCATCGTCGGGTGTCCATCATCATTACCATCGTCATCTTTTTTTCAAAAATTAGAGCGCCCGTTTTTACTTTGTGATGTTACCTCCCTCCTTTACCTCTTCAACGCTTAGCTAGCCGAGCGGAGCTTTCTCTATTATTTAGAATCATGATTATCTTATCAATGGAATATCTGAATCGAATCTAAATGATTCGATTCAGATATTGAAATTAATTATTTGAGATTTAGTAAGCACCCCAATTTTATTAAGCATCCCAGTCTTATTAAGCATCCCAGTTTTATTAGGCATCCCAGTTTTGTTAGGCATCCCAGTTTTATTAAGGATCTCAGTTTTTTTTAAAACGAAACGTAGCCTATGTCACCCGATAATAGTGTAGCTCAACAACGGTGAGAGAATTCTTTAAAACGGTATAGTAGATTCGGCGCCTTTTCATTTCTAACAAACATGAAACAAATCTTTCTTCTTTGTAATATTAGTATAGATAAAACCGATGTACATAGAGAATCACGTATTTTGCCAAAGATTATTTATAACCTACTCAGATGTGTATTTATTATTTCAACAAACCCAACAATTTTAGAATATACAGAACAGAAAAAGTTAAGGTAAATGAAACTCCGCCTGTTTTCCAACATTTTTTATATTATATTCTGTCCTGCGGCCCCGCGCCTGCTGGTGTTAGACGTATTTGACATTCTTACAAAAAGTAATGTCAGTCTCTTTGCTATTTATTGTAAAGGTGGAATTTCAATAGCGGACGAGTACGCGGGACATTCGGCGCCACTTCAAGGAGCTAGTCACGTGCCGCTGCCGTTCTTTAGATGCGCGGATCACAAGGCAGGCGGCTCGGTGCGGCGCGCCTAGTGCAGTCCCGCGGGACTCGGCCCGCGTCTTCACTTATTCATATGCCGCGGCTAATTCGTACGGCGCTACCAAACTAATGTGGAAGGGATTCCACATTAATTTCAAATGATGCGTGTAAATGCGAAGCTTTATTAAAAGAACTCAAATAGCGGGAATCTCTTACACCGCTTGCTTCGCTTATCCAATATTTTTGTGTTGCAAAAACATACCATTCGTATTATTATTTAAAATGGTTTAAAATGGTTCAAAATGGTTTCTCTATTTTTTGTCTTAAGCTTCTTGGTCCGGGTGTGTCTGACAATACCTTTTTCTCAGAAACACGCGGAAGGGTCAACCTGAAAATAACATCACATGTTATGTTTTACAACTTGAAGCTAAGTCAAAATCATCGTTCCAAGGCAATACAGATGAATCCAGAGCCTACGTGAATCGACCATCGAATGCAAGAATTCTTTATTAAAATATATATAGGAATTCATAAAAAAAAATAGATACAATGCGCCAATATAGGATTAAAACTTAATAATCAACTACTTTACGAAAAAATTACAACATCAAATATGAAATGCGAAGTTTTCCTATGAAAACTAAGACACTATTGTCCTGTTAGTCCTTCATTTTCCTAGAAGATTCTACTTTTGCCAAATTTTATAACTTTATGTAAACAGTAAATATTCACAAAGACTTGCAAGTACTCTTTCATGAGTTCTTTAAGACGTTGCAGACTAAAGCCTGTAAAATACTTAAGTATTTGTCGTAAATTTTAACTTAATCCTTTTAATCACTTTTGAGGAAATGGTAGTAACAGAGATGCAACTATGTTTAGTCACTTTGACTGAGAAAGTCTCACTGCGGCTGACAGACCCAAAGATTGTGATAGACGCCAGATGTCAACTATTATCTACGGGCAAACAGTTGGACAGACAGAGGGACGGACAGAGTTAAGAACCTTACATTGCTTATACTGTCGACGACGACTGCGCTCCAGCGCGGCAAGAGCATACCGACAAGACCGGATCAGTTTTTTTCTGGAGATCACATGTAGTACGTCCGTGTGTGTTTAATTTTATTACAATGAATTAATGAGTCGTTAAATTATTCCCTATCTGTGGCTTACACAATGTTAGTGCATATTTGGGTATGAATGAACTTGGCGCTCTAGCACTGTATTATAGCGCCTAATATTGTGCTCTAGAACACGGCGCACGTACCTACAGCATCGGGAATTAGCAATGCTAATTGATCTAGAGAGACGTCTGATAGATGTTCTACGGCAGTGGTATTTAGGTGGAAATGAACTTGGCGCTCTAGCGCCGTATTATAGCGCCTGATATTGTGTTCTAGAACACGGCGCACGTACCGACAGTATCGGGAATTAGCAATGCTAATTGATCTAGAGAGACGTTTGCCAGATGTTCTAAGGCAGTGATATTTAGGTATAAATAAACTTGGCGCTCTAGCGCCATATTATAGCGCCTAATATTGTGTTCTAGAACACGGCGCACGTACCGACAGCATCGGGAA
>JAFELO010002385.1:13956-36021 GCA_017140195.1 Eumaeus atala
CCTCCCGTTCCGAGATGCTTCTCTGCATTCAAACTTTATTAATGTGCTTGCACTCACAGTATTCTACAGGCAATAAACAGCTTTCAACCAGACCAGCCGCGCCACCGCGCACAACATGTTTGTGTGTTGCACGTAATTTCCCCTCCCAGTTTAAAGGACACATCAGACGCCGCGCGGTAAATTGCGCTTCGATTTGAGCCAGTTGACGGCACAGAAACAAAGAGGTGAGCGACCGAGATCCTCGGATGACTGCTAGCCGTGATAATAGAATATCGCTTCCCAAGATAAACACAAGATAATTAATGAAATTCTCAGGTATTGACCAATTGAAATGAGGTCATTATTAACTTATAGGCACGATAGATGCACAGTATTCCGATGCCTCGTGGTCTAGTGGTTAGCATATTCAACCACGTTCCGGGGACGAAGACAGGGTCGCATCAAACAAGCAATGTCATCGGCTCACGGCTGTCTCAGTAGGTAACGTGGCGGTTACGTCCGCGTGTTGCGCCAGAGGTCGCGAGTTCGAATCCCGCCTAGGTCATGGATGTTAGTATATGTATTATATGTATTTCTATAATAAAAATCTAAAATTTTTAAAAAAGTATTAAATGTATTTCCGTTGTCTCGTACCTGTAACGCAAGTCCTTACAGTACTTAGCACAGAGCTAGGCTAACGTGGTGTGATAAGTCCACAGATATTATTATTGTTATTATTATTATCAGGATTTTTTAATTTCTTATAATAAGGAATTATGGTAGCTGGCGGTGTTACACTTAAGTTGTTAAGCCACTGGTCGTGCGCTAAGTTTCTCTCCCGCTGTGTCAGATTGCCGTCCCATCAGTATAGGAGATTGAAGGAATTGATGGTACACCTGCGCCTGGCGCACAAAATTGTGCACTATAATATGGCCCGCGCAGATGGCTCTTCTCAACAGAGATGGCCGCTGTAGCCGAAATTCAAATAGGCTGACATTATTCTCCAGATGTGGTGTCTCACATAAACTCAGTCACCAGCGGCGACGGCTGGCGAAGTCTTAGTGTTGTCTTTGGTAGCGGTCGGACTATGATGATCTGAGAATGATGTAACAATGATGTAAGCAGCTCCACGTGGATTTTAATTCCTGATGTTTGGTTGTTATGGCTTGTCTATATCATCATTGGTATATGCAATCTTATAGTCAATGGATCTATGAATGACTACTGGAAGTATGGAAGTGGCTCGTCGGTCGTGCGGCTCAGGAACAGTTTCCTGTTCTACTTGTGATACTGCGACCGTGTTGGCACGTGTTGCTAATTTGTGTATGGCGTTGGCTGCGTGCGCTTCTCAACTCATCTCATTACAAACTCATAAAGGTAAGAGTAGCCAGTGATTACTCGCTTTCTTGTTAGTTGCAACATTAAAAACATATTCATTTATGCTATTTCCACATTCCGAAAGAAATTAGCCTGTGCTAAGTTCTTGCATAAAATAACATATTTAACAGGTTTGCTGACAATAGTTTCTCATTTATTCGTAAGGATTATCTTTATAATATAGTGACATTTGTTAGGCTCTAGTAAATAAACAAAGAAGACTGTGGGTGTACCACCAGCTCTTTTCAGATCAAGGCTAGGCTTAGGTGTTTAGTGAACGAAAAAAGAACGGCAAAGTGAGATTTGAACGCGCGTGCGACGGGTATCCGTACCATTGACATGTTTGCTGTACGCGCCTTAAATAAGTATGTTCCTCTACTCTATCTACTTATCTTGTATTTGTTTTTACAGCGTGGCATGCTTCATCCGCGAAAAGCCAGTCAGACAGACAGGCAGACGAGCTGACGGATAAAATGACAGAAGGAAAGACAGTCAGAAGGACAGACGGACAGAAAGGAAAGACAGTCCGAAGGACAAACAAACAGACGGAAAGACAGTCAGAAGGGCAAACAGACAGAAGGAAGGGCAGACAGACAGCCAGACTGATAGTCGAACAACGTAATCGTAGTAATAGGGTTTGAGTACGGAACTTTAAAAATCACCACTGAATAAGAATAATTAAGTGTTAACCACACGCACACACGAAACTAATTTATGGAACTAATTATACACTTAATTGTTGTGTGTCACAAATTGGTTCCAACTAAGTATTTTGCTGATTTCTACCAGCAAAATACTAAGTTGGAACCAATTAGTGACATCACGAAGCGAGTACATGTTTATTATTGAAAAATTTATAGGATAAAGTAAACATAGGTTTTTGACTTGCACATAAGACAACAAAATAACAAAAAAAAAATAATAAAGAGACAAAAATAACACAATTCACAAAGGACATAGTTTAAGTTACATATTTGTAACTTTTGGTAATAAAACACAATTTTTGGAATCACTGTAAAAAATAAAAGACGTAAGGCAGTCACATGTATGACAAGAATTTTAATGAAAAGTAGACATCAACATTTATCGGCAGTTTTTGTATGTTATCTTATTATTCATTCATATTCTTGTGAAGGAAAATGTTTGACTTTGAATGTCAATGTTATACTATAAACTTTGTATTGTTTTTCACAAATTGGAAAGTAAACCGGATTATTCGCTCAAAGCTCCGCACATAGGACCAACACTAGCTCAAACAATTAGGTTCGCTTAATAAATTATTATATATCCATCCAATTTAGTAAGTAGTTTTGAATGAACAAATGACAAATGTACATACAACCGTTTGCATTTTATATTTCTTTTTTCATAGAATATGGGGGGGACAAACGAGGAATCGGAGCTTTTTTACGACTACCGACGTCCATGAACATCCATATAATTACTATGCCAATGCGTTGCCCTCCTCCGGCGGCTCAGGGTGTCCTGTGGACGCTCGTTGTGTCGCTCGCGAGTGATCCCTGCACGTGCAGTTCGCGCTCCTACGGCGGGCTCAGGGTGTCTTGTGCACGCTCATTACATCGCTTGTGAGTTATCCCTGTGTGTGCAGTTGGCGCTCCTACGGCGGGCTCAGGGTGTCTTGTGCACGCTCTTTACATCGCTCGTGAGTAATCCCCGTGTGTGCAGTTCGCGCTCCTACGGCGGGCTCAGGGTGTTTTGTGCACGCTCATTACACCGCTCGTGAGTGATCCCCGTGTGTGTAGTTCGCGCTCCTACGGCGGGCTCAGGGTGTCTTGTGCACGCTCATTACATCGCTCGTGCATAATTCCCGTGTGTGCAGTTCGCGCTCCTACGGCGGGCTCAGGGTGTTTTGTGCACGCTCATTATATCGCTCGTGAGTAATCCCCGTGTGTGCAGTTCGCGCTCATGCGGCGGCTCAGAGTGTTTTTTGGTCACTCGTTGTATCGCTCGTGAGTAATCTGTTCGCGCACCTGCTTTGGCTTTTGGCGACGCGAAGTGTTCTGCGGACGTGAGGTTAAATTACGCTTTGCTATTAAAGGTTTTGGTTAACGAACACTTCGTAAAAAAATTATCCAGACTATTATAATTTGTGTAGAACATATAAGTACATTTATTTATTTCGGTTTCTCGAGGAAATTCATGTGTACACCGCCACTGGTCTTGAATGAGATGCGATGAGTGTGTGAGGCTGACTGATGAACCGAATATGCCGGTGACCGGGTCCCCTCGCCCCCTATTTCACGAAAGGGGCAGCTCAAGGCAAGCTAAAGTATGCCTTGCGTTATTGTGGGGGCTGGAGGCGGTTATTCCTATACTATAGTATCCCCCTCCGCCGCGAGCGTCATTCGATACGTATACGTGCGATGAACGCTTTGTAATAGATTTAATTATTTTGTGGATATTGTGATAGTTTTGATATTATTAAGACATAAATAAGGGATTTATCTATGTATTGTGCACTGGTATAGCTACGATTTCTATAAGTCTTTTAACATTATTATTCGTAGATATAAGATATCAATAGGTAAGAGTAAACTTTTGTTTTCATTATATCGAACATATTATAATATAATTTGTTCGATTTATTGTGGTTTATTAAACTATAAAACTAGCCGGACGTTTCAGAATGTTTACAGTAACCATGGCCACGGGTGAACTGAGATGACAGATGTTCTGTTGTCACAAATTATTAAGAGTATCCGTGCACCTCTCCAAGGTTACCCATTAGATTCACTTTCTATGCAGCCATTGTTGCAAATAGAGTAATTACTCTATTTCATACTAAACTTCTGAATTAAGTGAATGTGCATATTTACTTCCACACACACACTGTCACACTAACCGTGTACACTGGCAAAGAAGACTAGACCTAGACTAGAATATAGGTAACAAATATTAAACATTGATATGAAAAAAATATATTTGTCAGCAATGTCTAATTAGAATAAAACCTATAAAAGTACTAGTAGATATTTTAATACTCCGTAACACGGTGACATTCTATTAGCTACCTTGTCTCTGAGGAATAGAGCAGATGTTATTTTATTCCAATAGTTTTGAAAATTTTCCGGTCGTTCCGAATTTGACATTTCTCTTCTAAATCAACATTCAAGTTTATTCATTACGTTTAATATTTTAATTTATTCATTTCAATATTTACATTCTACACCTCTTGAATCTTTTTTATGAATACGAAAACTCACTATTTCTAGAGCTAATGAATATTTTCTATTTTTTAATCCGACTGCGTAACGCAAAGGTACGTGTTTTATTTACTTGTAGGCTAAATGTATTGTATTTCCTCATCATCATTATCAAACCTTATCGGTCTACTACTGGACCTCTTTCAATGAATGTCAAGGCGACCGATCTTCTGCTACTCACACCCATCTCGGACTGGTTACTACACGTATATAATCTTCCCACCTGGTGAACGGTCGACCAACACTTCGTTTTCTTGAACGCGGCCTCCACTCCAGGACCTTACTGGCCCATCTGCCATCTGATCTTCTGAGCCCATTGCCACTTCACCGAGCTCATTCGTCGCGGGATATCTGATACTTTAGTTCTCTGCCTTATGACGAATTTTGTCGAACAGAGCAAAACCCAACATAGCATGTTGAGCTACCGTAAACTTGCAGGCCAGTCCTAAATTGTTGCCAGTCCTATAGTGTTATGTTATGTTTCGGCCCGTAGGCTATCACGGGGAGAACGCATTGGTTGAAGACTCTTGTATTCAAGCTCTGCGGTATTTGTGACGTGAGAATGTGACGAAGCTTCCGGAATGCTGATCGATCCAACTGAATTCTTCTATCGGCTTCCTTCTCGAAGTTATGTCTACCTAATTGCAATAGACGTACTCATCTACGACTTCGAGAATATCACCATTGATGTTTATATATTATATTGTATTTAATTCTTTTAATTAATGTGTTTTATATAATAGAATCATGTATAATTTATGTTTTGTTTATAATTGTCTGCTGCTGGTGTGACCTGGTGGAAACGTCGAGCAAGGTATTTACAAAAACTTAGCCAGTACCTCGTAACAAGTATGTTAAGTATCGCGTTGAAGCCCGTTAGATGACCACAAAACTTGTTACGTTTAATGTTTAAATTATTAAAAAACAAGTTGAGAGACGCACCAAAGGACACTTAAAGTTTCTAGACGTGACATTGTTCCCGTCTCCACCGCTAGAGCACTGTAAGTAATAGAGCGCTGAAAGCAGCCCGCGGCCGCCCAGAGATAAGTTGCCGGATTGCTCGTCTGCGAGTTCTAACTGCACTCAGCACTCCAGAAGTCTTTCAATCTACTTCTAGTTTCCGCTCCCAGACGCGAGCAGAATTACAACCATTTTTACAAGTTTCGTGAAGTTTCGCTGGGGTAATTGTTAGAGTTATTACAATAAAACGCGTAAAGTTAAGATATCAATTGTTAGAGTTGTTTTTTTCTTAGTCTGACTTCTATTCATTAATTACAAGCAGCCGAAGTTAGTCCTGTTAGCTGTTGTATCCACAACGTAAACGTGCAGTGACTCTAACGCTTGTCAACATTATGCTCGCATGAAGCAGAATGGATCATTAACCATTCACGTTCCTATGTACACAATAATCATGTTAGGTCATTGCATATGAAATTGTCGTTTTCCGTACTACCGCTATTTACTCATGTATTTGTGCTTCTATGACCGTCATTTATTTGTATTTTTCTTCTGTTTTCTTCTATTTACGTAACTTATTTTACAAAATGGAAAACTTAAAATTTCGCATTATTTACGAGTACAGTTCCGCAGTGGCACTAGTGCTGCGACTCGAAGGGTAAATGATGTGTATGGCGGTCGTGTTGCAAAAGAAAACACAGTCCGCTTTTGGTTCCAACTTTTTCGTTTTTGAAATTTCGACCTGCAGCACAAACCCCGAGGACGGCCTGAGAAACAAGTTGATAATGAAGAGTTGAAGGCTATTGCGGAAGCCGATCCGTTGCAAACCACGTCCGAATTAGCCGTAGGCCGCGATGTTAGTGATGAAACTGATTTAAAAAGCTTGAAAAGTAGGTACCTCACGACTTGACTGAAGCAAGCTGGCAAACGCGCGTCGATTGTTGCGTTACATTACTAAACCGGCACAGCAATTAAGGTATTTTAAGTTGAAGCGTTACCTGTGATAAAAATGGATTCTTGACGATAATCGGAAGCGCTCAGCGCAATGTTTGGATCCTGGTTAGCCAGCCAAATCCTGCCACAAGCGAAAATTAACCCCATAAAATTTACTTGTAAGCGCTTGGTGGACTAGTGCCGGTACTGTTCATTACAGTTTTCTCAAATCTGTCCAAACTATTACGGCGGATATATATTATCAGCAATTGCATACCATGATGGATAAGATAGAGGCTAAACAACCTAGGCTGATCAATCGCACCACGCTACTGCTGCTTCACGACAACGCTAGACCACACACTGCGATACAAACGCCTACCAAATTAAAAAAAGCTTCAATTGTAAAATCTAAGACATCCTCCGTCCTCCCCGGTCTTTGCTCCAACAGATTACCATTCTTTCGAAGTATGGATAACTTCTTGCAAGGGAAAAAAGTCAACTTCAATTGGGCAGTCCAAATCGCCTTC
This sequence comes from Eumaeus atala, assembly GCA_017140195.1. Classification (NCBI taxonomy): domain Eukaryota; kingdom Metazoa; phylum Arthropoda; class Insecta; order Lepidoptera; family Lycaenidae; genus Eumaeus; species Eumaeus atala. The sequence continues at coordinate 20,957 of JAFELO010002385.1, forward strand.
AAAGATTTTATTGATTCCCGTCTGACTGCTTTTTTATTATAGGGATCAATTAACTACCTATGAAATGGAAAAAGTGTATAGAAGACCATGGCTCAAACTTAGATTGGATAAGTATATATTTTATTTGTATAAGAAAAGCAAAAGAGATAGTGAACGTCTCGGGAATTCCTTTGGGACGTTTTATCGTAACATTTACAGCGTCCGGGATTTATGGACTGAAGTGTTGGTACTATGTTATTATGAGAAGATTGGTGTTCCAAGCCTAGGCACTGCGATGCCTTATAAAAATATAGCATCATAACAACTTATATGATGATTAATAATTTTGTACTCATAACCTACTCATGTATTGCCGTTTAAAATGCAAATAATGCCCCGCGGCTCATCTGTGTGATGTGATAAACATATTTAACTTTTTCTTACTGGGCACACAGCACAATATCAAGGCGTGTGTCTAAAGGCCGTCACATAACATAACAAATGCATCCAAAAATTTGATCCTGCTTGAAGCTGCTTAATTGGTTTTGTTGCTTTTATTGCGCAAGGTCTCGCGAGTACGCCGGAAAAGGAGAGCATTCTGCAAAGGCTGTAGCTCTTGGGCCTTATTTTCTAATGTGTGGTTTTTTTCGCAATGGAGGGTAGGATCGCTTCCTAAGTAATATAACTCCTTCTCATAAAGCCTTTTGTCCGGACGAGTGACGACTGGGGCCCTAAAGACCGAAAACCGGCTAACTATGTCCCCGCTCATCTGACCTATTCTTCCTCCGGCTAAGCGTTCATCTCAGTGGGTGGACCCGGTCACATCACCTGGTAAATACGCTAATAATAAAGATTATTTATTGATGAAGATGATAATAACTGCCTGTTGGACTGTGCCGTACTTGTACATCACTGTTTCTCACCGTCTTCCCAGGGACTTCTCCAGTACAACGCGAGATTAATTAACTATGAACGCTCACCGAGTGGCGGTATTCTTGCTCGAGTCGTAGAAGCGATCGGACTTCTTCAGAAGCCTAAGAATAAATCAACAAGAAAAATTTGTGGTGCTTACTTTGATCGTTGAAGATGGGCGATGGCCCTGATCATGGAAGTTGTGACGCCAGCAATGCTGGTGTCATGCTTTTTAAAAACAATTATGGAGGCCCTTCCCGGTCATATACATATTTAATTTAATCTTATTTTAAAAACGTTTGCGTTATAACTAAAATAAATATGAACCGTTCATTGTTATTCATGCGGCCATTAATATTCCGCACGTGACTGCATACGCTGGCCCACGGCTCTGGCTGTATGGCTCGCGATGTATTTGCAGGTGACGCTAACTATTTCACATTCCTTGTCTGTCGTTTTATTTGTAGATTTGGCGCCAATAGCGGCGGGCGCTGGTACATTTTATGAATTTTATTTAAAATCAATAAGTGTTTGTACAAATATCATTTTATATTGAATTGTTAAGGAAATTGTATCAGAAAACATCATTTAAATAGGATCATCGCCACGTGATTTAATAAAAGTTGCATTGTTTTATTGCATGACAAGATGCATAAAGCATAACAATTTTAGTGACTTCTGACGCCTATCCACACAATCCTAGAATAAGCGTCCTCCTCCCGTGCCTGTCAGGACGATAAAATACGGAAGGAGATTGAAACACTACTCAACTTTTATTTATTTATTTCACCCGAAGAGCAAGCGAGTTCAGTTCTTTGCTGGCTTCAGGTATCGTTGCTAGCTTCAGTTCCATACGCAGCATGCAGGCGCGCGAGTCCTACTTGATGATGGCAATTGTTGCGGGAGACTGACACGGGTATAGAAGTAACCTATTGTATAGGTATAACATTATTATTATTATCGGTTATTACATTACAGATGTAATGAAAATAGTTGATGAGCATATTAGATTACTTTCGACGGGAGTTAAAATGAAGTCGAACATTTCGTTGAGACATCATGTGAAGAAACTAACGACACTAAGCAAAAGGCGTTACGAAGAAGTGGTCCGATTTCGAGAGAAATGTACTTGTGAAGTATGAAATTGACTCGCGCTTCAAGAGGGCGTTTATCACGCCGGTTCATAAAAAGGGGGATAGGATGGATGTTACCAACTATCACCCCATTTCCAAATTATGCATAATCGCAAATTTGTTTGAGAGATTAGTATAGGATCAGCTTTTTGCGGCAGTAACAAATTCTCTGGGTGTACATCAACACGGCTTTTTACCAGACCAAACTAAACTTCAGTGCTCAATTCGATGCCATCATTTTGAAGGCTACCAGAGCACTTGGATTTCTAATGCACAACTCCAAAGATTTTAATAAAGCAAAAACATTTAAAATACAATGTTGCGCCATAGTAAGAAGTAACTTAGAATATGCATCGCAAGTGTGGAATCCGAGGTACATGACATACGTAAATCGGATTGAACGCATCCAAAAGAAATTCGTGCGGTTCATGTGTTTCCGTATTAACCAGCAATTAACAAACACCAATTATAATGACATCTGTCGCCAACATCACCCTCTTCCCTTGGACCTTCGACGAGAAACCGCTCATGTTTTCTCTCTTATAAAAGTTACTAATAATATCATAGATTGTCCTGACCTGTTGTCCAAAATTTCGTTCAAAATATCTGTCAAGTTGAGCCGACGTTGTGTTCCCATTCATGTGTCTGTCAGTAAATCCTATTCCTAGATTATCGACAGAACTCATTTATGTGCCGAGCGAGTAAGCGAATAAATTATTTTTTTATTTAAACCAGGATTTAAATATATTTAACTTGAACTGTGCTTCGGTTAGGAAATTGTTGACCGATTCGATCTTTAACTGCTATTTTTAGGATAATAATAACTGCATAGATGCAGTTATTATTATTGAATTGTGATGTGATTTATATTGCGATGTCTTACGAAATTATTATTTAGTATTATGGATTTAGTAGATATGGATTCTCATTATTTCAAATTACCTGTTGAGAACATGTAGTTGGCTTTAAATTGTTTAATCTGCTTATAGAATTGTTGTAAGCTGTTGGTTTTCCTGTAAAATAAAAACAACAAAAATAAAATAAGTCAATACTGAAAATGTTTCTTGCAATCAAGAGGATTGTTAACACTTACTGTCCCTACAATGAATGGATCCATTTTGTTTAATTTTTCTCTTGTATGATGTGGTCTGCTGTTCCATTTGTGGATAACGAAAACCAGTACCATTAGCTGATATATTAATAGCTTGCTATTTTATTTAAATTTATTAACCCAATATAGTTCATAATTGACACGTAAGCCTACTAGCTATGATTCGGGACTTTACCCGCGTGATATCTGCCCCAAAATAATATTTATTAACATAATATTATTTTATAATTGTTATGCCAAATTGTCACCTGAGCCAATTTTCAACCAAATCCGTTCCATAAATAGTTCTTGCGTGAATTTATAATATTAGGTATAGTAGTATTTTCATCGTGTTGTACAAATTCATTTAATTTTTTTTTTAAAGAAAAAAACAGTTAAGATATTGCGTTGTTAGCAGCTCCTATTCCTATATGGAACTCATGCCGCCGGTGACACAGCCAGCCGTTGAATCTTACAGGTACGAACAGTTATTTAACGTCTTCGGGGAGTTTATTGATAGAATCCGGCAACATTATATGACGGGAGTTGCACAAAAGCGAGGTACACACTCATTTTCCCTTCTCGAGTTAATAATAAGACTTTATAGCACACCAGATAATCAGCATTGATGTTTAGATATGGCGTGACGACAGAGTAACCAGGACAATGACGGAATCGCTGGCAGAAGAGATTATGAAATTCCAAAGAAGTACAGAATGTGTCATCGAAGACAATTGCCCATCGGTATAACATGTTTGTTACTTGTAAGATGTATTATCATTGGTGCATTGCGGCCAAATCGATACACGTTCGCGGTTCACGCCTTTCGAAAGTGTGAGGTGTACGATTAGGGGATTTCGTGAAGGAGAACCCTTTGCGAATGTTTGTGGATGTCGAAGTCACCACCAGGCTTCAGCTGCTCGTTTACTCCCATATGGAGACTGGCAGGCAAGGCCTCAACCTCAGCGTCTGAGACACTGTTTCAAAACATTAAATATCTAGAATATCGCTTATCTTAAAAACTTTATATTCGAGAGGCTCAGCGTAATTTATAGAATTCAGAAATGCCGCTGCTGGAATGCCACCGGTGCGGGAGAGTTTGGGCTCGCAAATTAAATACAATCTCTAACTTAATCCCGAATAACCCTCTGATCTTTGACGCAACACGAGAGCGCTTTAATTACATCGGATGTACTACTGGTTCACGATTAACAAACTAACAATAATATTGTGCAGCGGCGAGAACATTCTACTAGCTCCAATTTTAGTCACTGTTCGCTGTGTGATTATATATTTTTGAGAACTCTCAGTCACAAACCTTATTTTAGGACGAAACAAAATTGTTAGAAGGTAGGTATAGCATCATTGCAATGTACTAGAAGGCTAGCTTAAATTTAGATTTAAACCAGCTCGAATGCAAAAAGATATGTTTGTATCTATAATGTGGATGAATTGCGCGATAAGTATAATATGTGCTATGCATATTATATTATACATACGTATAGACATAAAAAATATATAAAAGAAGTCTAGATTATTTGAGATCTTTATCGTTTGAGTAGTTACTTACATACAAATATTTATCGTCATCAGCTTCGTAAAGTCTCTGTGAATCTGTTTAAAATTAAAGCTTAATTTATCTACCAGAAACATAACTCGTGTCGAGAAGTCGGGGTAGCGCCACACAAACGGCCTGTGACGCCAGATCGCAATCATTAATTATTCCAAGTGCCTTTAATTGTATTGTTTCAGAAAAGAACAGTGAATGTATTAAGTTCACTTTGAATAAATCTTCTAATACTTGCGCGTTACTATGCACGTACTTTCTTCATAGTATAGGGGAGCAAACGAGCAATCGGAGCCTTTCAACGACTACCTACTAATAACTACTAACTACTACTATGCGCGTGTACATCAGCATAATTATGCCAATGCGTTACCCTCCTGTCCACTTCCCCCCATGGGCCACCGGCTACTCAGAAGCCACCCGGGACGCGACATAGTAGGTGTCACGACATCGTGAGTGAGACGTACCTTCCCGGTCGTGCTGACCCAATTCCGTTGCATAGGAGGAGGTTGTGTCACGCGCCATGCATGATACTACTCCCTCCTATGCAGTATAGCACTTCCTCTTAGTACGCACAGAAAACAAAATTCTTAATTTTAAAATTAAACCAAACAATAAAAGCATATTACTCGATGTTTAATGCCCATTAGATTGAGCAAACTAGTACAAGATAAGCATGTGATCATCTGTGCTTTACAGTAAATCATCAAAGTATACCCAGAATAAAGGCAAAAAAAAAATCGAACGGACAATTGTGATGTTGCGAGGAAAATAATTTAAAGGCGTTGGTTGTAATGCATTGTGTAACTACGTTCCTTAGTTATACACAGTACACACTCATACACACACATGTGATAAATTGGCATAGGGCGTGCGGCAGGAGCAAGGGGCGAGATTCGACCGGCACGGTCCACACACCAAGTGCAACATCGGGAATTATCTTTTGCTATCCAATCGTGACTATCCAATCGACTGCAATGACAACGTGTAATGCTTGTATATTCAAAGCTAAATCGTTTAGTCCAGGACTTCGGTCTAGCGAGATAGCAACGAGTTCGTATCGGAGAATTTATTAAGCTCAGACGATAACCATTTTTTTCAAAGACATAATATCATTTTTTTCTTGTCTCTTGGTGTACTCTTCATTCTGAAACTTAATCATGTATATAGAAACTTAATACTGACAACAATCCTGACACTTCCGATGCCTCACAGCAACAATAGTGAATCAACCAAATAATACGTGATAAATTCAATGAATTTGTAAATAATTAAATTTGCTATAAAAGTCAAGACAATTAAAAACATTATTAGCAGAAAATTGTGTAAAAAAATGGCCAGATTTATGTCCAAAATTTATTTCAGATGGATAATAAAGCAGCAACGACTCATGACCCTTTCATGTGATCATTGGTATTTAACGTTTTATGATATATAATAAGCTCTTGCTTGATCACCGTTTCACCTGATAGGAAGTGACGACGTGGCCGATGGTTAGGTGCGCTTGTCTAGAATGTCAGTATCCACTATTCAAAAATCACAACGATATGATCATATATTTTTGAATTCAATGTTGTTTAAAGCCCAATGAAGCAAAAATGTGCCTAACCCAAAGATATAGGTATATATTAATTTTATTGTCAAGCAGGTAAATTTTTCGGACATAGTTGTATGTGTGTGGTAAACACACCGGTTTTATTTTAGAGTAAATAAATTTATGCTTCACCAACTCCAGGCTCCAGCGATGACATGTCCGCTCGTAGACAACACGTGGAGACGCACGCACACAGCGGACACCTGCGACCTGCCTCGTGATCCATACGAGTGCGTTATCGACCATCATTGCGTCTTGCATTAGCGCTGTGCCTGTCCATGGCGTAGTCGTACTAGTTTTAGGATATGTGGTAACTGATATTGCGTGTGCTATGGTTTTCAAGGTATGCTTTAGAGAAAGTCGTAGGTTTAACGGGGAAGGACACTGTCGTCTATGTTCAAATGCATTGGCGAAGATATTACAGCGCACAGGAGTAGATATTGCTGCGTACTGGCATATCTACGCCTTATAGTTTATTTATCGCTATATTATTAAAATTTTTAAGTAAGCATCGCTCCTTTGTGAAGTTCATTAATTACTCCCTTATCGGTTAAGACACTGCAGCGCGTTGGTGTGGATATTACAACGCATTGGCGTCGACATTCAAGTGCATTGGCGAAGACATTGTAGCGCACCGGCGTATACATTAGAGTGAATTGGCGACGCTATTGCAGCACACTTGCGTAGATATTGCAGCGTACTGGCGTACCTGCGATTCGTCTTTTTTATTATTATATTATTTAAATTTAGGAAAATGAATTGTAGATCGACCGTTCACTAAATTTGAATACGATCTCCGTGCAGTAGATGGTCCGGGATGTGTGCGAGTAGCAGGGGATCGATCGTCTTGGCGTTTATTGAAATAGGCCTATGCCCAGCAGTGGTCCTATAAGGCTGATAATGATGATGTTGATTAATGCCATTTGGTGGCTATCAACATTAGTATTATTTGCAACGTTAATTGTTATTGTTCAAGTAAGATGCACCTCTCGCTCACTCCCTTTTTTTTGGTGACGAAGGCGATGCATTTACACATAATACCTGGGACTCCGGGTATACCCTCAGACCTATGTTGGACTCGGCCATTGGGTAGCAATACCAACTAAATCCCTACGGGAGCCTTCAGCCGCTCTAATTGGAGGGTCCCGGATCTGCAGGCAACAGGACCCTCCAGCGACAGGCTGGCCTCGGTGAAAAGGTCAGACTTCACCTCCTCGGGGACTGTTCGGCTACTCTATGACAGTCTTCACGACGCCGTGTCTTTGATGAAGTGGACCGGGTTCCCATCCCGGCCTGACTCGGAACACAGGGGCACTACTGAAGGCGCTGCAGATAGCGCCTCCTTCGCACCCCCATTAGTCGTCGGCGGGGGGAGGCCGCGTCGGCAGCCTCCTCTCTCACCCGCTCGTCGGCTTCCTTCTGGTACATGACGGTCTCTCAGAAGGAAACCATCGCCTGGTAGGACTCGTCGCTGCCGAGCATCGCGACGATAATACTCGACTTTGACAAGCCCCGTCCGACAACTGATGTCAGATCGTGACACAGCGCCGCCCATCTCGGGCACACCTCGAGGGTGTGCTGGGCCGAGTCCACCGCCGCGTCATAATCGTGACACCGAGTTGTCGGCTCCCTGTGGGCCGTCCGACACAGATACTCACCGAAGCAACCGTGCCCGGTGAGCATCTGCGTCAGACGGACGGTTAGGGGTTTGCGCCTACGGCGCATCCACCGCTCTAGGACCGCCCAAACCGGAGCACTGTACGTCGCCATACTCCGACAGACACCGGAGTACAGCGGAGGCACTGGGTCCTCAGAGGTTCGGGAGGATTCTGCCCAGCGTACTCGCTGCCTTCATGACCTTCGGTCCCAACATAGCGAAGTGCGGGCCGAACCTCCACCCTCCGTCAAGAAATAGCCCCAGATATTTTATGTGTGGGCTCAACCTGACCCTCTCTTCTCCGATCTGCAGTGCGGCCCCCGGTGGGGGTCCCTTACGGCCGTTCCCGCGGAAAAGAAGGGCTTTGGTCTTCTCAGGTCTTACCTGAAGCCCTAACATCTCTATGCGGCTGATCACGAGGACAACGCCCACCTCGGCCAGCCGCGCCGCCTCCTTATAGTCTCCTCCCCGGACATAGACGAGGGTGTCATCGGTGTAGCAGATGACACCCATCCCGGGGAGGATACGGCCTCGCGGGACCCAGTCGTAGCCGACGTCCCACAGGATGGGTCCAAGTACGGAACCCTGCGGAATGCCACACCCGACTTGCCGCCACTCCACGGATCCCGACCGGTTCTCGAGAGCACTCTACGATCGGAGAGATACGCCTCCAAAAGCCTCACGAGATAGGGAGGCACCCTGAAGTATTTCAGTGCTCCCGTATCACGCTGTGCGGGAGACTCTTGAATGCGTTCGCGATATCCAACGACACCACGACCACCACCTCCTCCCTGTGTTCCGCCTCACCCGACACCGCCCGCAGGTGCCTGTGGGCATCGACAGTCGACCGGCGTGCCCGGAACCCGAACTGTAACTCCGAGAGTCCGTGTCCCGCGCCCTCCTTCAGATGCTGAGCGAGACGGGAGGCCACTATCTGTTCTAAAGCCTTCCCGGTCTCGTCCAGCATCACCACCGGTCGAACCGACGAAGCCGAGTCCATGGGCCACCCTGCCTTTGGTAGCAAGCAGGGCCGACCCTCCTTCCATGCCCCCGGGAAATGGCCAGACCGCGGGCAGCGGTCAAAAGTTTCCCGGAGGCTATCTCCGAGGTGCACGAGAGAAATCGCCACCACTCTCCCGTGCACCCCGTCTGGACCCGGTGCCCTCTTCTCTCTAGAGGCGAGTCAGAATCGCCTCCGTTTCAGTGGTCCGTGACGTGTGGCGGAACACCCTCCCCCTCGTCCGACGTCGGCCGAGCCATTCCGGGGGGCGTGAAGCTCACGGGTGTATCGGGGAACAATTCCCCGATGATCCTCTCCAGTTGGCCCGGATGGAGCGTCTCCGTGATGGGGGCGGACGGGGCGTGGAGCTTGTTCCACACCCATTTGCACGGTCGGCCCCAGGGATCCCTCTCGAGATCCCCTACGAGCTCCAGCTGGGCCTCCTCCTTGGCTCGGCAAATGGCCTGCTGCAGGATCTTCATCCTTTTCCACATAGACCCTGCGCAGCCTGTCCTCCCTGTCGACGTCCTGGGGGCGTCTCAGCCTGCTTCGCGTGTACTGCCTCTTGGCCCCGTTGCAGGCGGCCCTGTGGCCGGACAATTCGGCCGTCCACCGATAGAGCGCCCGCCGCTGGGCCGAACTCTTCGCGGGCGGCATGGCCGCTCTGCACACCGTGGTGAGTGCGTCGCAGAGCCGACCAGCCGCCTCGTCCCCCCTAACTCCGACAGCGGCGGGAGGCTCCAACGGCCGACGATGGCGGCCTCCTCTACCAGCTCCCGGTTGAGCCTAGTGAGAGCCCAACGCGGTAACCGGCTATGCCCCCTAAGCGACGACGACAATGACGTTGGAAGCACGGAAGCTGGAGACACCTCGAAACGTATATAACCCCTCCACTCTACATGCTATGGCCGGCGTGGCGAAAGTCACGTCCACCACAGAACCTCCCGACTATCGCATACACGCCTGGACTGTCCCTGTATTGAGGAGGGACAGTCCGTCAGCTACCGCCCACTTCTCCACCTCCCTCCCTTTCGGGTTCGTGACCGGGTTACCCCATGACGTAGACTTGGCATTGAGGTCCCCGGCCCCGAACACCTGGAGGGGGGCTACTGCCCTACCAGCGGCCCCAGAACTTCGAGAAACCGTTCCAGGGCTGCCAGATTGCGGTTCGGGGAGAAGTAGACCCCTACGAACGCCACTTCTCCCCGAACCGGCGCCACGTACCCACGGCCCCTCGCTTTAATTACGAGGGGGGGGGGGGGCTCCAGGCCGCACCACGATTGCCACCGAGCCGTCGGTCTCCCCAGCCCAGCTTGTACTGGAGAGCACGGCGTACGGCTCGGCTACGATCGCGACATCTATCGCCCACTCCGCCATGGACTGCAGGAAAAGGTCCTGAGCCCTGGCGGAGTAGTTGACGTTCATATCTGGAGGACGCTGAGATGGCGTGGCATATTAGGCCATCTCTACGTCCGACCTCGAACGGTTCCCCCTCTGAGAGGTAAGGGGAACTTTCTCGCGCTGGACGGGGGGCTTACAGAATATGCCCCCCATCACGTGGCCCGCCGGCCTGCCTGCGTCCGCGCACACCGCGCAATGAGCGGAGGCCGAACATCCTCCGGCCTTGTGGCCGGGCTGACCGCAGCGTTAGCGCAAGGTGCTGCGGTCAGTGCTACTGGGGCACGTACTGGGGCGTGCCGCCAAAAGGTATATATTCACGCGGCTTTGCGATGCGGCTGTTAGTTTAGTAAGTGGTAGTGTCGTGTTGCATTATAGGGGTTTATAACAATATAATTGCGATACGGCTGTTAGTCTAGTAAGTAGTAGTGTCGTGTTGCATTATAAAGGTTAGTAACAATATAATTGCGATGCGGCTGTTAGTTTAGTATGTGGTAGTGTCGTGTTGCATTATAGAGGTTTATAACAATATAATTGCGATACGGCTGTTAGTCTAGTAATTGGTAGTGTCGTGTTGTATTATAAAGGTTTGTAATAATATAATTGCGGTGCGGCTGTTAGTCTAGTAAGTGGTAGTGTCGTGTTGCATTATAGAGGTTTATTACAATATAATTGTGATGCGGCTGTTAGTCTAGTAAGCGGTAGTGTCGTGTTACATTATAGAGGTTTATAACAATATAATTTCGAGACGGCTGTTAGTCTAGTAAGCGGTAGTGTCGTGTTGCATTATAGAGGTTTATAACAATATAATTTCGAGACGGCTGTTAGTCTAGTAAGTGGTAGTTTCGTGTTGCATTATAGAGGTTTATAACCATATATAATTGTGATACGGCATTTTAGTGTAGTTTTGTTAAACGGTAGCATCAAGAGCACGACTTGACGGTATGAACAGAATCATAATGTATTTATCGTACACCTGCTACCTACCTGCTGCCATCGCGGATGTTTTCAATGTCATGCAGTAAAATATAAGCAGGTGAGAATTCAATTATAATTTGTCTCTACGCTATTACAATGATGACAGTTCTCAATTCCGATAGTTAAAGAGTGTTTCAGTACACTCTCCGGTGTGTGGAGGTTTATATGATTTTTTTTAGGTATTGTGACAAGCTCTCATTGTTCGTGTTTTACTGCCAACACGAGCCGATTCCGTTTTTTGTGCCGAATTGGAGAAGAAACGTAAAATGACAAAATCTCTGTGATTTGTCATTTTACGTCATTATCAACTCTGCTTGTCAAACTTCACGTCTCTGTCGATCCAATTGCTCAAGCAGACTATGTGATTACGTTATTTTAATTTTTTGTTTGTAATCATGTTTGACAAGCAAATTTGAACGTATATATGACATATATTATATTCAACGTGGCAATGTTAAAATATAATAAAATAATTTGGAGCGTGTATAATAACTTCAATAAAATGTAAGTAAATATGTGATGAGATAGTACTAAAGTTTCATGTAGGTTTAGTTATTATTTTTGCAGCACATTATCCTATATGTTCAAGGCCTATTTTTTTCATATTCATACAAAAATATACTTCACTGTAAGTTCTTTGTATTCCTCTAGACGGCGTTTTCTCTTATATCTTTTTATAGTTATTTTATGTAAACTTACATTATTTATATGATAAATAAATTAATGTATCCTATACATAAAACGTATCTATTTTTCGGCGATCAATAAATTATAGTTGTAATAAAAATATTTTGACAAGCGAGACATTTTTACAGTACAAATCGATGTAGGAATAAATACAGATTTACTGCTACTCACACACAGTACGGACGGACGAACGGACTTTTGTAAAGATACAACGCACATCTCGCTGGTACGGAACCCTCGGTGTGCTAGTCCGCCTCGCACTTGGCCGGTTTTATTTAATATGACGTGTCCGTGGCTCGGACACAGGTCACGTGTGTTACAGTTCGGATACATACTGTAGCATTGTGACATTGGAAATGACTTCCATAAGTAAATGTAATAGATTATGTTTATATTTATTGTTATAACGTTATTATAAGACAAAGTACGCGAGTTCATAATGGAAGGCGCTTATGTTCTGGGAGTTGTCGTAAAACGGAAAATACAAATTAGGAGGATCAGTGGTGTGGCTCTGTGGCGGTCCAGATGCGACAGCCAGTGACTCATGTCACTGGCTGTCGCATCTGGACCGAGACGAGAGGATTTGCGCCCTCGTGTGAAAGCTCCGTAAAATGTTCCGCGTCACATTTAGTGTGGAGTGTGAGTAACAGGTGACCCATTGGGGGCGATGATAGGAGGGCAATGCATCTGAGTAAAATCCTGTGGATATTCATGGGCGTCGGTAGTCAAGGTTTGTCTTGAGACCTCGACAATGACAGTCACGCGACACTCACACTCATAATAGCGATGGTGAATGTGTGAAGCTAGGTTATGTGCTCAGTAGTAGTGCGCAATGTAATGCTGCTTGTATTTGATATTCCGCTTGCGGTCCGGCGTTTAACTCCGACGAGGTCGACGTATAAACGCTGCACAGAAATAGGACGAAGCGTCGCTGAGACGTATTCGCTTCAACTTTATGTTTCCATTTCAAGAGCTATATTACTCAAGTGATGGCCTACCTAACTGGAGTACGACTCAACTTGTAAACTTATATCATCAGTGATACTCTATCAGATACCAAATCTTGCTTTGAACGTCAGGCTCTACTCGGAGTTCAGATTGTGAGAATAACTGTTGAAAAAAGTGTTGAAGCTATATATAGCCGCCACATTGTTTGATGCTACGACGATATTTTATAATTAATAAAAGTACAATGGCTAGCAGTGTCTGTAAATGGCAGTCAGTGGCAGCCACTCGCATTCAGTGGTAGTGCGGCGCATGACGCAGCAGCCTCGCGCTAACGCAGATCTTGAGACGTCGTCGCCGTCATCAAACAAATATATTCCAAACATTTGATCCGGCTCGTAAACTCTCGCAACTCGTAATTTATTTGTTGTATCCCCACACCACCCCCCTCTCCTGGTGTTCCCTGAAGCCCATCGTAGCATTTGTAACCGAAATCGATGAGGAGTTACTCTCAAATGAAGTGTCAGGTGACAAACTTGAAGTGATCGTAGCTTTGTTGTGTGCTGCTGGTAGCTCTGCAGCGCCTCTAGCTTCGCGTAGGTTGTATATAGTACACCGAGGTCAAAGAGCAGTCGGAGCTTTTTTGTGCTTATCAACGCTCATAAACATCCACATAGAGACCTTCCCACTTATTTCCGTGGCTCTCAATGGGCCAACGGGAACTCACAAATTTAAAACAAGTGTCAGTCTGACAATTTATGTGTATTTTATTTACCCACGAATATGAAAGCAATCTCAAAGATATATACATGTCAAAACACTTTTTCGGTTTGTGTTTACACTAGTATACTGGTGAAGTATAGTTATGGCAGGCGAAAAACGAAGATCAAAGTACTCACGGGTAAACCGACAGCAAGTGTATGCAGCCCCGTGCACAGGTCGCGAGAGCCGAGCAGCTATTAGCTGTGATGTGGGATAATATTCAATTCTAGTGCCGCCTCTCAAAAGAGAATCTTTTAGGAGTTCATAAGGTACACGTGGCAGGGCCCACCCGCTATATGTCAACTACACTTAACTATTGTATAAATGTAAATATATCTGAAATTTAGGGGAACATGGGCTGTCGGCTGAATTCCCATAAAAACTACCGCGAGTACCATTAATGCCGCCTTTGGTGAGGTGCCCCGGAACAACAAATCATCAGAGCTCCTCGACAGCTAGTCAACCCCCTAAGGGAACGACTCTACCTCCACAAATGGGGTTGTTCTGAACTACAGAATAACCCTTCCGACTTTGGGAGATGCTATGGGGTGAGGTTTCCATCATCGCTCTATGCGCCGTGCGCAAAAGCGCCTCCTCCTATTACTCTATGGTCCCCTTTTTTTTTGGAGGGGTACCTAGAGCGCTCCCTTCGCTTCACTTGGGCTCACCCCAGTCTACTAAGCCCCACCGCCACTTCAAGGCTTGAACCACGGTGAGGAGACTGAGACTCCTATTCCAGCGGCTGATGACCATGAAATGATTACCAAGTGTTTAAGCTTTATATTCACAGGCCGGAAAACTTGTCCGGGGTCGTGAGGAGACTGGAGAAGGTGAATTGAGGGGCGGATCAGCTTCTCATACACATACACCCACAGGGAGTTCAACTTATGATTTAAAACAACTTGTAAAATGTTAATTTTTTATTAACATAACCAGCCAAGTCTGAGCCCGACTCTGCAGCGCGTTTCACGGGTACTTAGTGTGAGGAATACAAGAAACGGATTCTAATAATGATTAGCAATGGCGACTCGGGAATGTGTCAAGTACTTCGGTAGTGCGTCTCCGCCCGCTGCGGCGCATTACAGACGCGTCCAGATGTTAATCACTTTTTTAACACTCTTAACTTGCTCAGATGTTTTTTCTACAGAACACCGTAGCCAACCACATGTTCATAACACACAGAGGAACACTCTAAACATACAGAAAATGTCATCGACGTACCTTTTCCGAAACCTGATTGACGAGGAATTTGAACTTAACGCGTTCTCCTCATTTGTTGCATCCAGTGTTGGATATTTGGCGCAATTGGGTTTCCCCTAGTGATGTCTATTGTTATATATAAATAATGTCTTAATGTATCTTA
>JAFELO010002385.1:36100-94037 GCA_017140195.1 Eumaeus atala
ACTCAGATTCATTCAATTGTAAAAACAAACCTATCCACATTATTTAGTTCAGTTCAGACTAGCTAAGTGAAATTCGAAACGTGTACGATAATCAGTTGTGACTTCATTTTTTTAAGAAAGCAATTGGACGTACTTTCTGCAAATGGAGCAAATCGAGCAGCATGCCGTCATTAAGTACCTCCATAAGAAGGGGCTATCCCCGAAAGCCATCCATGATGAAAATCACAGCGTGAAAGATGAACCTCGCTCCGGGACACATTCGACGTCCACTAGTGATGAAAATATTTGAAATGTACTTGATTTAATTATGGCAGACCGCAGATTAAAAATTAGAGAGATAGCCGAGGTCATAGGCATCTCTTATGAATAAACTCAAAACATCGGTAGTCAACGAATTGGGTTTCCACAAGGTGTCTGTGAGAGGGATTTCGTAACTGTTTCAGTTGAAAAACAAGGACACGATTGACTATTTCACGAGACTGTTTGGACTTATTTCAAGTCGGTTCAGATGATTTTTTCATTCGGTTGGTTTATTACAATGGATAAAGCATGGGTTCGTTACTGTACGCCAGATATAAAACAACAATCGATACAGTGGAGAAGACTTGGATCACCACGCCCTAAAAATGCTAAGGCGTCTTCGTCGGCGTATAATGTAATGGCTTCAGCAGTCTGGCACACGAAGGATGTGATTATTATTGATTATCTTAAAAGGAGTCTGACTATAAAATCAGATTACTGCCGTGTCTTACGACGTCGTTTACGAGAGGAAGTAAAGGAAAAGTTCCCAGGAATGCTCAGAAGAAAAGTCCTTTATAATCAAGATAACTCTCGTGTTCATACGAATGTGCAATCAATAGCAGAAACCTACTATTGTGGCCTTGAACTATTACAGCATTTGCCTTATTAACCTGATGTGGCACCGCCAGACTTCTTTCTGTTCCCTTACCTAAAAAAAGTACTTGGATGGTCAAAGATTCCTGCAAACGACGAGGTCAAAACAGCAGTAGACGCAAGAATCTTTTTTTTTCAACGGTCTAAATGCCTAAAATGGGAGATCGCAAAGTACATCGAACGTCATGGTGATTATGTAGGAAAATAAAAATAGAACTGGTTTACTGTGTGTTTATTCTCATGGTTAGGCCGAATACTTTCCAATCTGCCCTCGTATATTTCATTATTTAGTACAAAAAATACAAAGGCTAACAAGAAAAAAAATTAATAAAACACAAATAAGAAGCACCTCAAGCCTAGTGGAAAACAATTTGAAACCGGACTAGCTGAGCTACTTAGTTAAGAAGAACACGAATTACTCACCAGACCAGCAGCAAAGTAGGAACGATAATATAATATTACAACTACTGCCCACCTCTCATAACGTAAATATGCATCAACTTCTACCGGAACACCAAACGCATTATCTAAGCCAGCTGGTCACCGTGAAAGGTCTCTGAAGAATAAAACAGCCTCAGAAAAAAATCTGTACATTCTGACATACAATGTTAAAACACTTTCATCATACGACCGTTTGATAGAGGTAAACGAAGCTAAATGAAATTAAATGTGATATCATAGAATTAGCTGAAACCATACGCATTGGAAATAAAATTGAAGAGCATGAAAATTTTATTTTCTGCTATACAGGCCACACACCTGTACGGTATGTCATAGATTTTGTAATTATATGCCACCTCAAAAACAATATAAAAAGCTACCTCGGTCTTTCGGAAAGACTAGCCATATTAAACCTGAAATTCAAAAGTACCAGCATATCCATCATTCAAGTCTACGCCCCTACGGCACAAGCAAATGAAAATGAGGTAGATAATTTTTATATTATAGTAAATGGAGCAATAGAACTAGCACACAAAGACTTCAAACTGATGGGCGATAAATGCAAAAATTGGGATACCGAAAAGGAAGAACATCTAATTATGAAAGCAAACGTATATGGAGTTAGAAACGAAAGAGGAGAAAGATTAAGCGACTCCACCAATGAGAGCACTCTGTCAATTTTAAACAATTTAAAAAAAAAACACAAAAAACAAATGGACTTGGCGATCACCGGATGGTGCAAATAAAAACGAAATCGACTTTATGCTCTCAAATTGACCTCGTCTATTTAAAAATATAGGAGTATTGAACATTGACTACCCCTCTGATCACAGACCAGCAAGAGCAACAATATCATATGATACACATTAAGAAGCAGAGCAAATCTTACTAACTGTAAAAATAACACTATAACAAGCAAAGAGGAATAAGTGAGCTCCTACGTATCAAAAGATCAAATGTCTGTTGCGAATTTAACTTCAGTCCAGAGTTATTACGACAACTTAATCGAAGCTAGCACCTCAAGCTTGCAAAACGCCCGGGATGCACAAAAATGATGAAAGCCCATAAAATACTTTCAGAAAGCACAATCAAACTTTAACAAAGAAGACAAGACCTGCAAAAAAAGCCTGAATAAAACTAGAGCAGCAAGAAACGAAATCTCGGCGCATTTCAAGCTTGTCAATAAATACATAAAGAAAAACTGCACCAACTACACAAAACTATTGAAAAACATCTACACCAAACTGGAAGTACAAAAAAGGCATACAAGAAGCTGACTCTTAATAAACCTTGGATTAAAACGCTAAAACGTGGTGAGATAGTCAAAAACAACCGTATTATTAGCATCGCAACGGAGTTCTATAGGGATCATCTTTACAGTGCATAAGAGCCAAAAGACACCACCCAAAAAAACACAGGTAATATTAACGAAAATATAAAGTATGTCCAATATTGACGAAAACGACGTCATAGAGGCATTGGAAAAACTCAAACTTAACAAAAGCCCTGGCTCAGACAACCTAACAAACGAGATTCCAAAGATAGTTGCCCCAATTTTACCTGCGCCTAATTCTATCCTCGAATCCGGAGAAACCCCCACACAATGGTCTCAATCTAACTTAATTTTGTTACACAAGAAAGGTGAACAAAACGATATTGGAAACTTTAGACCAATAAGTTTGCTGCCAAACATATACAAGCTCTATTTTATATAAGAGACAACCTGTCATAGGGGCAGAATTTAGAAAGGGCTTTTCTACGATCGACCATATCCACACACTCGAACTACTAATCGAGTAACATCAAAAGAGATATAGGCCGTTGTATTTGGCGGATATTGATTACAAAAAAGTTGATTATAAAAAATTCGATAACATAACTATATCTGGGAAACGTTAACAGCAGAGAATGTAGGACACAAGTATATAACAGTAACCAGAAGCATATATGGCAAGAGTAAAAGTAGAGTTAAATTAGAAAGACCCGGTACTTGGTTCCCTATAAAGAGAGGTACAAGACTGGGGGATAAACTGTTATCTATACTATTTATAGCTACATTAGAGAAAGGAAAAGAAGCAGATGGTATAGTCATTAAACAAAGCTAGTAAGCTTGCTGGCTTATAAATGAATATATCTAAAACTATGGTAATGACCTACAGCACCAAGATAGAAATATTTGTCGACTATAAGCCTCTCCAACATAACTAAAAATACATCAACCTAGGCAAACCAATAAGCTTCGACAGATCAAGCAACTACCAGGAGATCAAGCGCAGGACCCAGTTGACATGAAACAAATACTGGAGCTTTAAAGAAATATTTAAGAGTAACATGCCAGTCAAACTAAAGACTAAAGTAATGAACTCTTATCTTATACCATGCCTGACCTATGCTTGTCAGACATGGAAGTTAATAAAAGTATCAAAAATAAAATCATAACGTTTGGTACTTTATGATTTTATGGACGTTAGTTAAATATGTGAGAAAAAATATGCAGTATGTTAAACGTAAAAATAATAAATAAAACAAGATATACAAAAATATGCAACATTACAAAAGCAACCGACTCTTTAACCCAAGGTCTTGCATTAAAATGGAAGTGAGCAGGACATATAGCCCGCCTCCGAGATCAGCGGTGAACAAAAAGAGTGACAGAATGGAAGGGGCCAACGGGCAAAAGAAAGAAAGGGAGATCTTGGAACAGATGGGAAGATTAAATTAAACATGCAGCGGGTCATAACTGGATCCAAACAGCACAAGCCGTAGAAGACTGACTCAATTTGGTGGAGGACCTCACCTGCAGAGGGGTTCTTAGAGAATAACTACACCACTAACAATAATTACATTTCTTTACTTATAAAACTAAAACTAATAACTTTCAACCAAGCAATTAATATTTTGGTAAACTTACATTTCTGGAAGTAATAAAAGGCCTCTTAAGTAGTTTTCATTTTATTTATTTATAATGGACTATCTCCAACAGTACTATACTACATATTATATAATTATTTTGAAATTAACGTTACCGCTAAGACTGCCATTCTTTCGATAGTCACTTATAGTTATAACTCTTATAGTCAAAACAGCAGTGACTTATAGAAAAATGATTTTATGCTATTTATGATTATTTAAACTGTATTTCACAAATTAATGTCAATAATTACAAATATATTACAATTTTATTAATGTAATATATTATGAATTAATTTTCTACGAGTATGTTGACATCTAAAAATATGACTATTGCTTGTATGAAATTAACTTAATTCTTATCTTGATTAATTTGACTTCATTTGACATGTTATTTTTATATTTTAGATATAAACTTGTTAGTTTATATATAGTGGCTGCTATGTTAAGGCTTATGGTTTCTGCTTATGATGCTGTGGTCAAAAATTTATATTAAAAAATTTAAAAAAGTCTAAAAATTTAATTAAAGGTCTGTATAATCTGTCAAGTATGTGACACCTACAGAAATACGTTTTATAATGAAGGACATCGACCGAGATATCAATGGCGTGGTGCGAAAATTCAGCGCTTGGGCGTTCAGTTTATAGTGGGCGTTTGATGAGCTTGCACTCGTCAAAACTGAATACATTAAGGATCGCCAACTCCCGTGGATAACTCGCAACATTAAGTTAATAATGAGAAGGCGTGACATTGCATACAGACGGGAGCGTACATTCAAAAGTGAAGTATATTTAGCGTTAGGTCCTTATAGAACCTGAAACATGAGGGCTCGAGTGCAGTCACTAGGGTGAAAGCGGAATACTTTGTAATCTACGTCTCATCTAACGTCTGTAACCCACAGCGGATGTTGAGGCGTATAAACGTCAATCAGAATATCATACAAAGAATGGGTATGAACTTACCGTAATATTTATATTACGCCAATAAAATAAATAGACACTTCCTAGATTTGTCATGTGATGACCTTGTGTCGAAGTCAACTTATAACTTTTTTGGGCCCCGTATTCTTGATAGAACACTTTTGCCTACACAAAGTTAGCCCCACAGAGGTTTTAAAATTAATTATTCGTTGTAATGCAATGGGCATTGACGGTATGAGTGTGGACATGTTGCTTGTGGCATCTCAATTCTCTGTATGCCTAGGCACAATTACGATATTCTAAATAAGTCTGTTGCTCTTCCACGAATATTATTTTTTATATAGTTAAGCCCACACCAATGAAAGATAATGTAACAGAATTAAGTGATCTGCGGCCAATAAGAATATTGCTATGCTTTTGTAAAATCACCACCCTTGGTTTGCATGCAACTAGCTTCCGCAAGCGTCACATCAGGACAACAGCTTTGGGTGACGGCGTAGACAATATCTTATGTGCTCAGAATAGGGGAGAAGTTTCGGTGCTTGTATCTCTTGATTACTCCCGCGCCTTCGATACATTAAATATTCCTTTTTTACTGTGCAAAATGAAGTACTGTGGATCTTGCCTTGATACAGTGTCATGGTTTGCCAGTTATTTAAGAAATCGCTTTCATTGTTGGTTGACGACCATGGTGCCTCGACTCTCTCTGGTGTCTATCTAGTGAAAATGGGTATTTCTCAGGGTTCATTACTGGGGCCAATCATCTTCTCGTTGTACACGGCTGATGTTATCAAACATATACGTCACTGTAGTTATCATTTATACACGGAAGACATTCAGTTGTACATCCTGTTCAGACCAGACGACGCGATAGAGGCGGCTTTTAGACTTAGCGAGAATATGAAACGTACAGCTGAATGGTCAGATGCTAGTGTGTTGGTGCTGAATCACACTAAAATAAAATACAAACTTATGGATACTAAAATGCAAATTGACAAAACATTACATATAATGCCAACAGTACCACATCAAGGGTGATGATATGGAAAGAGTCACTGAGGCTCGGAATCTGGGACTAATAATCGATGAAGGCTTGCGATTTGAAAATCACATAACTAGAACCGTAAGAAGTTGCTTTTAACGATTAAAAATGCTGAACAAAATAAGTAACTTCATAAACACAGATCTTCCTACTAGATTGTATGAATCTCTTGTCCTTCCTAAATTAAAATACGCGGATGTAGTGATAGGGCCTTGTCTGCTAAATTAACCAAAAAATTTTGTCCAGGGATTACAAAATGCTTGCGCTCCATACTGTTCCAACATCTCTCGCGCACACGTCACACCCCACCTGAACATTTCGCGGCTCCTCAAGATGGAGCAACTCAGGGTTCTCCATCTTGTCACTGGTTTGTTTGGTATCATTAAATATAAAACTCCACCTTATCTCTAAAATAAATGAAAATAGGCCAGAGATAAACGGCTGAGTCTGTCGACAAAGGGATCCTCTTGTATGCTTACTACGCATTTGCACCACACTGCAGTATTCCGGGGTAGTTTCAGATATGCTGCCACTTAATGCTGGAATAAGCTGCCGCCGCCCATGCGAACTCTGAAGACAATTTGTAATTTTAAAATCAAATATAGGAACTACTTGATTCAACAGCAATCAATTGATTGAGTGATAATAATTTAATATTTGGTAGTACTAACTAAATGTTGCACTAGAGCGAGCCGTAGTAGGTATCACGGAATTAATATAATACATTATTCAACATACATCAAAGATATGCTGTGTGAAGTTGGGTGTGCATCTATACCGCGACGAATGCCCGTGTCACTGCGTTACGTAGGTATTAATTTTGTATTTTTTATTATATTCTTCCCTTGAACAGAAATCAATAATGGAAAAGAATATTGGCTGTGCAGCCGTTGTTACCACACCTTTCTAATTATTGGAGACCACATAATACCAGGATTGTATTCCTATCATAATCATGTAACTGAGTGGTTACAATTTTAGGTACTGGGTATTACACTGTTGTGCTCCTTCCGGTAGTAATCGACGTATTTATTGTGTTAATATTTAAAAATATATATGGGTATACAGTCGTTTTCATTTTCTAAATATTTAATTGTTTTGTTTGTGTGTTGAATGTGTTTTTTATCCTACAAAAATTGTTTCGTAACTTCTTTGCTGGTATATACCTTCTATACCTTTATTTTATATTCGTAGAATTAGTAACAATGTACGTATTAAAATTACACTGTTATTATATGTAACAGTGTAATTTTTATCATCTAAATAAAGTTATGTTCTATTCTATTCAATTGATAAAATACCACCTTAGCAGGCAGGCAGATACAGGCTGGAATAAAATTTGTAGGCTGGTATACTACAGCGACCAGCCGATGTATATAAAATTTAGATTGCACAAGCGAAAAAAACTAATCCGGGATTATCTCCAGTACTAATCATAAATGTATTGGCTAACTTAATGTTGTGTACGCGCCTTTACTCGCTTCGGGAATTATTGTTTCACGAATATATTTATAAAGCGACCGTATCATCATCAGCTTAATATCACCGGCCACTCGATTACAGGAACGGGGCACCTCCACCACGGCGCGGCTGCACTTGCTATGTAGTCTGCGGGAGCCAAGTCGAGTAGGCGACGTGGCCTCTTGGTCACGTCTGTCACAAATCTCATCAGACAGATGTACTGATCGGGAATGTATATTAATTATTGCTGTATATGAGTTATTAAGTACATTATTTGTTTCTATATCTTTGTTATTACATATTTTAGTGGTACCTAATAGAGTGGATTTAAAAGAGTTTTGCCTAACCATGAAAACAAACATATACTAATTCAGTTATATTTTTATTTCCCTACATAATCGCCTTCAAGTTTGAAGAACTTTCGCCATCTACCATTTAAAGCATTTAGACCGTTGAAAACAATTATTCTTCCTTACAGTCAAAATATGCGCCTACTGCTGTTTTGACTATAAGAGTTATAACTATAAGTGACTATCGAAAGAATGGCAGTCTTAGCGGTAACGTTAATTTCAAAATAATTATATAATATGTAGTATAGTAGTGTTGGAGATAGTCCATTATAAATAAATAAAATGAAAACTACTTAAGAGGCCTTTTATTACTTCCAGAAATGTAAGTTTACCAAAATATTAATTGCTTGGTTGAAAGTTATTAGTTTTAGTTTTATAAGTAAAGAAATGTAATTATTGTTAGTGGTGTAGTTATTCTCTAAGAACCCCTCTGCAGGTGAGGTCCTCCACCAAATTGAGTCAGTCTTCTACGGATTGTGCTGTTTGGATCCAGTTATGACCCGCTGCATGTTTAATTTAATCTTCCCATCTGTTCCAAGATCTCCCTTTCTTTCCTTTGCCCGTTGGCCCCTTCCGTTCTGTCACTCTTTTTGTTCACCGCTGATCTCGGAGGCGGGCTATATGTCCTGCTCACTTCCATTTTAATGCAAGACCTTGGGTTAAAGAGTCGGTTGCTTTTGTAATGTTGCATATTTTTGTATATCTTGTTTTATTTATTATTTTTACGTTTAACATACTGCATATTTTTTCTCACATATTTAACTAACGTCCCTAAAATCATAAAGTACCAAACGTTATGATTTTATTTTTGATACTTTTATTAACTTCCATGTCTGACAAGCATAGGTCAGGCATGGTACAAGATAAGAGTTCATTACTTTAGTCTTTAGTTTGACTGGCATGTTACTCTTAAATATTTCTTTAAAGCTCCAGTATTTGTTTCATGTCAACTGGGTCCTGCGCTTGATCTCCTGGTAGTTGCTTGATCTATCGAAGCATATTTGTTTGCCTAGGTTGATGTATTTTTAGGTATGTTGGAGAGGCTTATAGTCGACAAATATTTCTATCTTGGTGCTGTAGGTCATTACCATAGTTTTAGATATATTCATCTATAAGCCAGCAAGCTTACTAGCTTTGTTTAATGACTATACCAAATTTAATTCATTTGTGATTCTGTAAATTTCAAATCATTCTAATTTTGAAAGAAATATATCATGGCATACGTGATCGATAGTTCTACTCGAGTCAAAGAAAATAGCTGCCAAAAATATACGTTCACTATTGTTTTCTGTTATAGTTTTAACTGGGGTAAAACAAGCTTTTGTAGTTGAACTATTTTTTACAGAACCCAAATTGATAATGACATTCAGATCACCAGTGCTCCCGAGACGAGTGTTGAGAGATTTGTCCACCTAGTGGATCTTATATCCATAAAAATAGGTATCGACGTTGATGCGCGTGATATCGTAAGCGCAGAGCGGTAAGGATTTAGGCGTTTGCCCGATGGTGGTGACGAGACCTCTCGACCCCGGTCTATCGTAGTGCGGCCGGCTCGGAGGTCAGTGCGTGACGCTGTGCTGAAGGTGGCTCGAGTTCGAAGAGGGGAATATACCTCCGGTATAGTGAACGATTCCTTTTTTCCCCTCTCGCCTATACGTTAACGAGCACCACACCCGAGCTAACCGTGCTCTGTACTACAAGGCCCGTGAAGGGGGACGGCGGCCCGGCTGGCGATACGTTTGGACGCGAAGGGGTTCCCTCTTCGCCAGACGAGAAGCAGATACTGCGGCTTATCGGACAGGAACCATATTCGATATAAATAGAATTTTTGGTTTAGACTTTGTTCGACCATTGCAATAATAAAATTGTGTATAAATATTGTCACTATCGCTTTCTACATAAGTTCGATATTATACTCAGTTTTATGTTTCTATTTTCCTCTTACGAAATTCATGTTTTATATTTATATCCTTATTTAGTCACTTGATACACATTTACTCACGTTATTCTGCTGCTGGGTGAGGGTAGGGCACAACAGTGTACCTTTAACTCCGCACATACGTATCATTATGTCCATTATTACATTCACTCCTCTATCTACTCTTACACACCGTCCGCTTTCAATGAGACCGGAACAATTACTAGTGTTCGCTAAACGTCGAATATACGTAACTGAGTGCAAAGATACGCTGTCATTGATGCAAACCTGAGTTAACATTAATTTGTCAATACATCCAGCCTGTATTTTGTCCTCGTTTGGTTATAATAATTATGTTACGTCCTTACATACGAAATTGGAGTTTTTCACACTCGCCACATAAATGACGAATTTCTTCTCTTTGGTAAGGAATTCCAAATTCAAATTTGTACCGCTACAACTAATGAGTTTGTGCTTCGATGACCGTCATTCGTTTGTTTTCTTTTCCTCTGTTTTCTTCTGTTTGCGTCACTCATTTTACAAAATGGAAAATATAAAATATCGTATTATTTAGGAGTACGAGTTCCGCCGTGGCACTAGTGCTGCGGAAACGACTCGAAGGGTAAATTATATGTATGGCGGTCGTGTTGAAGCTACAGTTCGTTTTTGGTTCCTACATTCTCGTTCTGGAAATTTCGACCTCCAGAACAAGCCCCGTGGACGGCCTGAGACCCATGTTGATAATGAAGCTTTGAAGCCTATTGTGGAAGCGGATCCCTTTTTCCTTTTTATTTTAAAAATTCTAATATATGCGGGACGTGTGTTCAGTTAGAAGTGGGTTTTATGGGTGGTATGGGGGGACAAACCGCACGAAATACAATTGAAATAACACATAATACACAAATACAACCAGTATTCAATTCAATCAAGTTCTGTCCTCCCCTCATAGTTGACACGAACTAGCTGGACGCGATGAGGTATGCGTAAGATACCGTAAGGCAACTCTCAACAGCTCTTCATGTCTTATTCTCTGTTAATTAGAGGAATATCTCGAAGCTTCGCTAATCTCTTTCCGGTGAACTTTTAACTTGGTGTGGCAGGCGATCTCAGACGAAACGGAATTACTGACCCCTTGATATTATGGCTGGGAGCCCAAAGGAAAGGCTAAAAAACTGCCTTGGGATCTGCAACGAATTTATTCAGAAGAAAATGGTGGGAGTAGGAATAATACCAGTGTACCGTCTAGTACACGATCACAATGACTTGTTGAAACCAAGAAAAGGCCCACTGCTATGCACAAGGAAGATGTAGAAAATGTTTAGCTATTATATTGATTACGCCAATTGTTTTTTCACTTAGTATTCTGGGGCATTAATATATTTGAGTCTTGCTAATTTACTACCAGTAATATTTATGACAAAATTGTTTGCAAGCAGGAAAGTTTCCCACATTGTCCACGAGATCGCTATAGTAAAGTACTCCAGTAACACTGTGAATATTATCAAGCATTATGCTTCGTGCTTCGCTCCACTGGCCAATAAACACACACCCACAGGATGTGATGTTCGATTTGTTCGTATTCTTCATCTTCGGTGGTGCAGTCACAGAGAGGTGTCGGTGTCATTTTGAAATTAGAAAGTTTGTCTAATCTCTTTCCGGTGAACTTTTGACTTGGTGTGGTAGATAGCCCCAGGCGAAACGGAATTATAATTAAAAATGAACTGGAAATATATATTACACCTTCTCTTGGTAAGGCCCCAAGGCACACTTCACGGCTCGTGATGAGGTGTTCATATGGACATTTTAATACCACTCTTGTCTCGCCTCAATAGTAATCAGTACACACTAGGACATGGCAATGACTACAGTTAAATTATTAGAAATGGTGTTTTATGCTGCGATTGTGTGTACAAAAATTAGCTATTTGGGACATTTTATTGAGATTTGAGCCCGCTTCTAACGATAATATTTTGAATTTCAACCCATTGAGCCACCGATAACTCCCCTAACGCGCTAGCTCAATACGGATGCAATGCGGCAATGGCTTCAACAGTAAAACATATTTTCACGTCAGTTACCCAATGGAGTACATTAGGGAACTGGTGTTTTTTTCAACACAGGGTTAGGAGACGCGCCCAAGTCGCGCGACAGCGTGCTACGGACTTAAGCACAGACCAATTAGAGATTTCTTTTTTTTACTGCTCTATGCTGACTGAAGTCAAGTACAGTTTCATCGGTTCTCAAAGACACGTCGTGCGCCGGAATCCAATTAGAGACCAGAGCGCCGGCATATTTGTAGCCCTCATGCGAACGCTCACATTACGTTTCATAGGTTATATTGCATTTATCGCTGTTACGTGCAGCTGGTGAAAGAAAACACTACGTGATAAAAATGTAAACAATTAATGAACCGCCGTCGTGTGAATTGATGTAAGGGTGCCCATATTTTCTACTTCATCGCTCTTTTAACAAACAAAAACTCTTTTGCGAATGGGTCTTAACTCATTACGGTGTAAGTTACTATTGCTGACTACCAAATCGCAATGAGATTAGCTGCGGTGCCCCTACCATCATTGCAATTAATAAATTATTAACAATTTAAATAGCATAATTGTACTGTAGAAGCCATTCCTACTATATAGAAACTGGAACCCTATAGAGTACTAGCGATTGGAGCAAGTAAAAAGGAATCATGTTCCTGAAAATTGTAAGGATAATTATTACCAAACCGTAAATGACATTAAAATTCATGACAGATCCAGTGTCGCAAATTCCATGCCATTTTAAACACAGAGGATAAAGTGAAGCCCGGAATAAAGAGCGCTCATTAAATGTTACAATTTAATATTCGGGGATAAATTATTGCGTTAAATGTAATTGTGTTATAACGGAAATGCAGCTAGAATTTAATTTACCAACAGATAGCGTGTCGCACTCATTAACAATTGATTTTTTGATTGATTCGATAAATAGTTCTTAATCAATGCAGCTCTGGAGGTACCGTCACAAAAATATACTGTTACAGCTGTATAAGACTTATTCATGGAGCAAGCAATGAATCGAATCTGATAAAAAAGCTTTTAAAATACAGTAAGCCGAAAAACAGTGTACCAAAGAACAAAAAAAGTTTCTTGTTGTTGTTGTTGCTCTTTGGTATTCTGTATAAAATATGGTTAATTAAGTGACGACAAAAAAAACTTCCTTCTGTACCATTGCCTTTTTCAATGGTCTGACACTTTTTTCGCGGAGAATGGAAAGTAAACCATGAATCATTTCACAAATACAATATGATGAACTAACATATACTCATGATAATGAATTAAGAGTCGACCAATACAAATGCAACAGAAATCGTCATTCTCCACATACCAGGAGGACTAGAACAATCACAGAGAGCGCCTGCTCAGCTCGGCAGAACAACGCGACATCCGGCACGCACCCTCTGCCAACCCCCCCACANNNAACCCCCGCCCACCCATACAAGTGCATCATCTCGAGCTCGCTGGGAAACAAAGTTGGCGATGCTTCCGCCACATCCGCCAGGAGTTTGCGCGCTCTTATAAGCTCACTGTTTAAACACTACAAGTAACACAGAAATGTCCATGCATGGGCGTACTTTAATAGAAATGGCAAGTTTAAAATACAGGAGACCTATGCTTCGTTCTACAGGATACCGTAAAAGTGTCAATTAGTACTTAAATAGATACAAAATGCACTACGAATATGTTAACCATTTGTAACCTGTTAAACAGAATTTTGTATTCTATTTGCCAGTTTAGGTCCTAACATACTATTCCAAATTATTTAAATATTAGTAGCTAGGCGCCTATTTGTGCGTCTATTCAGGTTGCAGTTTAAATGTGTCCTAACTAGTAACAGCCTGTGTTACCGCAACACAGGCTGTTACTAGTTAGGAGTGTGAAATCACAAATGTCGTGTATGCAAGAGTAGGACTCGGGTTCTGCTGACTAAAGGAAATACTCTCTCGAAGTGATACGTGGAGTGTGCAGACGCCATCAAGAGACATATGAATAATTCGGCGACTTTCTGTCAATAAGTCATGGAAAAAAATAACGCTAATGATGAACGCTGAGTGGCCAACTCTATTGGTATTTTACCATAAAAAATAGAAAATTTATTCATTTGTGTAGGAAGTTGTAGTCGAAGGGGGTACGAAATGCTTCCCCACCATAGTTCAAACGTTGTCGTGGCGGTGGGGATCAGTAGGCTGGGGGGAACCAACGCGAAGCCAATTGAACCGAGGGGACTGGCCTTTTTACCCTTCTTATAAGAAGAGTGGATTAAAGATCAACAAGAAGGAGCAAGGGGAAAGGGACGAGGATGGGAACCCACCACATTGCACTATCCCAAAGTTGATGTGGTTGTCCTATGGTGAGGGGTATCCCCCTACTCTGGAGGAGGCGTCCGACCATTATGGACTGATTAGCCGTAGGGGTACCCTGATGATTTGTAATTCTGGAGCGCCTCACCAATGGCACCGCTGATGGCACTCACGGTGGCGGTAGATGAGCTGCCCCCCTCGTTATGGAGACGTAAGAGGGGACCCGGTCCCCTCGGCCAAGGTAATGATAGCTACTTTAGCTAGTTTGAAATAACCATTGGCATGCATCTGCGGGAAAGCAGGAGGGTCTGTCCCCTTATTGACCACAATGTCACTTAGACCATCACCCGACGTATCTTATAGTAACCGATGAAGCTGCATCAGATACTTCCAAGGGCATAGAGCAGTACCCCCCCCAACCAGGGCCAGTGAGGGCGCGTGAATGAGTTTCCCTGCGCCAAAAAAAAAGAGTAAAATTAAAAAATGCTTAGTTATCACTTACTGTTGCTTATTTTTTATTGATATCTTCAGTATCTACCCAACACATAATTCTATCTCTACAATAATCCAAAATAATTGGACGCGCCAGGTATTACCCGCGAGCCGCTCATAAATAACCATATCGGCCAAATTCACAATGTACATCAGCAATATTTTCATTTTACTGTGTTTTTATTATGTATTTTATTTTATATTATAATATATTTTGGTTTTATTGTGTTTTTAGTGTACTAAAAAATATAACATCTCTTACAAATCATGTTGTATTTGTATTCAGCAGCGCGCCGCGGTTTCACTCGCGTATCTCCGGTCAAAATCCTTAGTAGTGGAATTTCCAGGTGTGTTCACTCATTCATTAGTAATCAAATCCTAGAGACAAAGTTGTACTAAAGCTTTACCCGCTTGTCAATGTAAAGAGTAATATGTCGTTTAGAAATTAGCTAACATTACAAAAAACATGCATTAGTCCCGTCATCTCATAATGCAGGGCAGTATTCGCACACGCTTACCCCTCGAATATAGCTATTTTGCAACGCGTTTAAAATAGATTCCTGGGAATTACCTCAGGCTGTCACTGGTACATTCGCACAATGGATCTACATAAATATATATTACATACATTTTCAGCGCCCCGCTTCCACGAGGCATTTCAATGTCCTCTCCCAAAGACTTCGATGGCGCTGCCGCTCATCCTAATCCTCTCGTCACTAAGGCAGCGGACTACAATTCTAACTGCGTTATAAACATGACACACGCGTTCTGATCTATGAGGACGATCAAATCACGACAGTTGTGAAATACAACAGAACAAGACGGAAACAGTTACAACACCACAGCAGCGGTGCAGGTACATTACACCCCATCTGAGGTACTCGGACGCGGACGATACGATTCAATCCACAATCACCACACCATGACAAACAACAGCAACCGCGTTAGACTACGAACAGTCAGTACGACGATGTTAGTGCAGTCATAGGAGACTGGGGTAGAGATATGTTGTTACTATTTTGTCACTACCTACCTCAGTTACTTAACCGTTATTTACCCAGTCTTATGAACGGTTCGATTAACGTGCCTCACGTTTTGATTTGTACGAGTTTGATTATTGGTATTCAATATGTAATTCGTCAGGCATCAAGTACAGGGCCCTGTCGGGGTACAGCAGGGCACTGCAGGGCACTACGAGACACTGAGAGGCAAAACTACAGAGGAATCAGCTGAACTGCCTCGCTTAAAATGGGCCATTGCGAGTCGTAAATAACAACCGCCGCCAACCGCTGCTGGCCATGTGATTTACTCCTCTGCGCGTCTCTGGTGCAAATAGAAAGGCTACAGCATAAACGAAATTGATACGTATCTTCATGAATATAGTATGAGAGCAATCAATTTATACGCACGCTTGAAGTAAAATATGTAGTGGAGAGGTCGTAGGGCCTTCGCGTGCCGGGTCGCATCAAGAATTGTTATTGAAATTTTTATTTGTATTAAGTCTTCCGGAGTCTGGAAATGGCGGTGCTACACCCACGTGGCTCGGTGCACGGTTGAACGTGATCTGCTGATTCAACACCGGTCGTGTCGTGTGGTCTTCCGAGAAAATACAAATGTTAGTATTAATCAGATCAATAGGGCGGAGAATATCTGGTGGATGAATATCAAACAGAGAAATCTGCAATTTAGGACATGAAAAAATATATGTTCGGGGTAACCATCTTCCAAACCACATTCACAAATTGAAGAATCTTTTACTCTGATTTTAGCCAAAAAACGGGCGTGCGCACGTGTCAGAGTCTTAATCGGCATATTGTTGACGTTACGACTTTACTTGCACCACGATATTTAACAACCAAGGTCTAACTAATACAGATTTCTGAAGGCTCGCATAGTGCTTTCCCTTAATACAAGAAGTCATAGACCATTGTTCAGCCCAATTTGAGAGCATATGAGTTTTTGGAAGACTTAAGAGGTCATAACAGTAAGCCTTGTATTGATTAGTGATTCCAGATGTGCATGCTGTCCTGGCATAGTGATCAGCATCCTCGTTACCAGAGTGGCCAGGAATCCGTATTATTTTGACACCTATCCTCTTTAAGAAGCACTTAAGGTGCATATGTTGTATTTGTAAAACAAAGTAGAGTTTGATTTGACATTTAAATTGATTGGAAATAATTGCTTGAAACGAACATTTGGAATCGGAGAGTATGACAGCATTCTGCAAATAATATTTAATTATACATAGGATGATGATTGTGCTTTTACATAGGAAAGCGCTTCATAAATAACCAGAAATTCACCAGTGAAAACAGACGATCGTGGGGGTAATTTAAAATGTAATATAACGATCTAACACATTCTTCTTGGGATAGTTTTGAAACATCGGCAAATATATATCCAACTTTAAAGAATTAATTGATCTTAATGTTAAAATGGGAGTCTGCAACCTTTACACAATTAAATGATTTTAATGTTAAATTGGGAGCGTTTATGAATACCTAAATATTGTATAACATCACGTATGTATGTTGTGGCTTGAAATGGAATATCATATACTGGACTAAGGTTACATTGATATATTGGACAGGGCAATCTGGGTAATTTAATATAGGATTTAACTAAACATGGTGGGTCTTTGTGAATCCAATAATTATAAGAAGGTTGATGGAGGTTCTGTAATTTTGGAATAGGAGGATGGAAAGAATGCTATAAGGATTCAAAAAGAAAACGATTCGAAAAGTTTTTCAGCGCATTCGGTTTGCAGAGCATTAATAGGAGAAGACTACAAGGCGCCAGAAAACATTTCGTAGCGTTTTGGACTGGATCTTGTCAAATAGTTTGAAGCTTGTTTTATTACAGGACATGTTAAAAGGAACTAAAATCCAAGTGACTACACCACACACCACATTACGAGTGCACGATATTAATGTTCTTTTCGCATTTTCTTACCTTTGAGGTAATATGTTCTGACCTTGACATTCTTGAATCCGGAACTACACCCAAAACTTTACACAAATTTGCACTGGAGATGGAAATGTAAGGAACAGGACTACAACGAGAGAAAACAACTGCGCTACTACTTTTCTTAATAGGTATTGTCAGACCATGTTCATCCAGCCAGTCATCTAAATATGAAACAGCGTAGTGTAAACGAAAATGAAAATGCGACAATATTTGCGGAGCTCTTATCATCTTTGCAAATGTATATTTGACCATAATGCACCCAAACAAACTTGAAGTTTACTTCTCTGTAAAATTGTACCGCCCAAAAATTAAATTCTTATTTTTTTAATTTTACTACGATAAAATCAAATATAAACTGCGATCTATAGTAAAGTATCTTCATCCCCCGATGTCGATTTTAGCACTAACGAATTTTATCACAATCACATTGCGTCTTTTCTTGCTTTCCAAAAATACTGATAAATACTGAGAATGGTTTGCTACCATACGATTTTCTCTAGTCACGTCAGGCCAATCTTATCAGTCAAACAAAACGACTTTGTTAAGAATCGATCTACCATCAGTAATTTATTGGAGTCCAAATATTATCTATGTCAAACGTTTGCAACCGGTGGCCAAGTCGACTCCATCAATACTGACTTTTCGCAGGCCTTCGACAAGGTCAGTCACAATTTATTATATCATAAACTGGCCATGTATGGTATACAGGGCAGTTTATCGGTGGATATGCTCATACCTTGGAAACAGAACTCAGTCGATGGCAATAAAGGGTTTCGTATCTACTCCTATTATAACAACACCAGGAGTGACTCAGGGATCTTCGGGTTGACATTCTTCATTATATTTATTAATGATTTAATTGTGCAACTCTCCTGTAAGTTTTTACTTTACGCAGACGATAAAAATGTTTTACACTGTCTTAAGTTCAATCAAATGTTTCACCCTTGAAAGAGATCTAAATACTTTGTCCAGGTGGTGTCATTATAATTTCATGCATTTTTTAAAATGTAAATGTCAATAAATAAGTGTTTCCGTAATTTATTTCACTAATGAGAGTCCCAAAATTAATTACACTTACAGCATATCTGGACAAGTTCTGAATCGATCCCACGCTGCAAAAGTTCTTGGCATAATTTTTGACGACAATCCAGAGCACGCCGACTTTTAGGATTTGTCTGTAGGTCTTCTAAAAAATCCCAAAGACCGAGCGTCACATTATATGTATTTTATTCCCTAGTGCGTGGTATATTGGAGTATGGCAGCCCAATATGGTACTTCTCCCTACTACGATACCCGTGTAAATGCTCTAGAACGTCTACAGAAAAAGTGCCTGTGAAAGGTTTGCTCCTGTTTCGATTCGAATTTGTAATTAATCGTTAATAATACTATTATCGGTAAATTAAAAAACACATATGTTATGTTATAATCTATAACTTTTTATTCCAATATTTTTCCTGATTGTAATGTGTTTTGTGTATCAAATAAATAAAAATAAAAAAAAAAATCAGGATTAATATTTAAGTCTTCTGTTACGCGTACTCTTCAAGTATTTATACCATAATTATTGTACTTGTATTGAATGTAGAACGCTTGTAGAACTTTGGCCGTTGGTAGCTCCTTACGAGCTGCGTGCTCTTTTTCTCCCTTTTTACAACTTAAGAAAACTATTTTTAATACCTAAAAGTGAAGTAACATAAAAAAAGATCTTTTTTATTATAATAAATTTTAACCATTATATGACAAGCGACTACGCCATTTTTAGGATTATAAAAGATTAATTATAGTGCAGACTGATGAAACTAGATAAACCCAGCCGGCAAAACAGCAAATAAATAAATTAGTCTATTAAACAAATATTTTTCCTTGTCCATACGGACCCGCAAGATGAAATTACTAACTGTATATTTTGATCCGTGTGAAATATGAGCACTATCACACAGATACAGTAAACCTAACGAATATATAAACATTAGAGAAATCTAAATTATCTTTCTCAAAGTAGCGCCACTTAACAACGATTTATATCAACCCAGAGCATGTAGCCGCACCTCGATCATCTGCGGCGGAGATTCTACCCCAAACTCCGAGCGTCAATCTAAACAAACGGCCGGTTAAAAGTTTCTACATTATCAAATTAGTAACTCCAACATAAAGTTGCGGTTTTGACATTTATGTTAATAAACTGTAAAATAAATGTTATAAACATCAAACCTTTATTCGTTATTTAACTGTGGTTAACAATTTGTGTTACAAAAGTCGTTAAGATCAAATGCGATACTGCGCCGGACACTGACGGTAACGCACCTCACGGCTCCGGCTGTTGGTTTTGGTCTTTAATCATTGTCTACGTGAGCTGAAGGGGAAGCAAGTAACGGAGTCAGCTAATCTTGTCACCCGACGACTGACGTAGCAGTTCGATGAAGCTGTATTGCGCTACTCCTCGCCACAGCAGCACAAGCTGTTTCTAGCAACGAAAACTTATAAATATAAGTACTTATAAGTTGGTGATTATATGGGGAAGGTATGCTGAAAGTTAATAAATAAGAGGGGCCTACATATAATGATTCCTCTAACCCCTCGAAATACTCGTCTACGGCGACAATGACTTCATCATATGATGAAAACCTTCAGCCACAAATAAAGTCGCACGGTGCCAGATCTGGGGAATAGTGGGGATGAGGTAACCATTCGAACCGTAACTCATGGAGTTTGGTAACTGCAATCCTGACGAGTGCACAGGTGCGTTGTCATGGTGGAATAACTCTTTCTTTTTGGCTAAAGGAGGCCGTTTCTTTCGGATTTCTTCACTAAATATTTGAAGCAAGATTTCATAATAATTATTTTTTCTCCTCTTTCCTTGAGCATCCTAAAAAATAGTCGCCATCACTTTTTCGGCCAACAATACCGTTTTTGATTTCTTCGGGGCAGGCTCTCCGATGTAAGTCTTGCTTAGATTGTTCTTTTATTTCAGGAATACAATGATGCCGTGATCAATATAATACATGTTTCATCTAATGTCACATAACGCCACAAAAACTCGCCTAAACAGCGCCAAACACTCCGACCACGTCCACGTCCATTCGACGTAGATTTTGGTTAACAGTGAGCAAACGCGGCACCTATCGCGCGCAAAGCTTTTTCATTCGCGGATGTTGGTGTAAAATGTTAAAGACGCATTCAGAAGAAATGCTTACGATTTCTGCTATCTGTTGCAACTTTAAGCGCCGATCATTCAAAAGGATTTTTGAATCTTTTTGATCATGTCTGGATTCGTGATTTCATTTGGATGGCCAGACCTATGGGCGTCTTCGCAGTTCGGTGACCCAGGTGTGATTTAGACTTAATACAGGAGTAGAATTAACTAAAACACTGTCTAGCTTAATTTTAATCTGGGTTGCTGTTTTCCCTTTCAAAACGTAAAACACCGCACGAATTCAATTTCTTTCCATTGTTGAGAAAATTTACGATAGAAAAAGGCATTCACAGATATTCTGTTAGTTTGAATTAATTCAAATTTGGCGTTATATTTTCGAAAAGATGATAAAATATAATGTAATAAGTATTGTTTGTCTATCTTTTTATTTAAGTTCATTGTTTCGACCAGTTATCAATCAGCCTGGTAATTCACTGCAATATATAATAAATATTTTCTCCCATTTTAAGTAAAATATTTTGCTTAACTAGCTGTGTTATGATGTATTTTTATTCGTTTAAAGTTCATAAATTAAATTTGCTGCTGCTAACCTAAATTAGCGGGCTCTGCTTGACCGAGTTTCGTTTAGTTTAGTGCCGTCAATTCCTCCGATTTTAAAATACACAGAAGTTGGGAATCGATGGTCATAAGTCATATTTAAAAGTTTATAAAAGTGCAGCCACTTTTTTAAATCGAAGTTTAGCCTGACTAAAGGATTGAGAATATTAATAAATTTAGCGAATGTACTATACTGCTGTTATGCGGAGGCATTCATGCCTCTGCATAACAGCAGTATACACAGGGCGCGCCGCCTGCGCGCGTCTCAAGGGCGCCGTATTGTTCCGGCGGCGATGTCCTTGAGGACGGAGAAAAACTGAGGTTTGGTTAGCGCACGCCTTTGTTTGTACAATATGTTTGTCTATGTTTCGGACCGTGGAGAGCATCCACGGGCCTCACATAGCTATCACTCAACAACTGACACGTTTTCCAATTCATGGCTCTATTTACTCACGGAGCAATTTGATGATTTTTACATCTTTCAACACTCAACTTTCTCTTTGCGGCCAAGATAATATCACAGACGGCATATAGACGGATATAGATAGAATTTGGCGGACTACTCGAGATTAGCATATACAAATGATTATTGTCTATATTTTTCCTATATCACATGCATCACTTCCTAATTGTCTGATGAATAGCTTCCTATCTGAAGGTAAGTAAATTTGCTTTCTTATAACTTGTAAATTCTGCCCCTAAATTAGTGTAGCTTAATAACTATATATGCGGTAGCGTGTCAAGCCGAGTTATAACATAGAAATAACATTTAACAGGCTGCTAGAGCCAATGTTCAGTAAGTAAGACTTGTGTCGACACAGAAAAGTGCATCAAATATTTCACAGATTTTTTCACGAGCAGTTCGCATCATTCTGAGCAACGGGTTTATTTTTCACCTTTTTTTGTAAAATAATATTGCTACTTCACTATTTTGTAATGCATCGTATAACTTCACTAAGAATTGTAATTGTAGCGTTCTGTATACAGTACTAAAATGTTTCCGAGTTATTCGTGAGACAATAAAATATACAGTGAAATACCGTAACCTCTTTTTATAACGCGATGGCGAGCTAAAGAAGGGCTTCCCGAAATTCCCAGTAGACCCTAGGAAGGCAGTAAAATTTCGGCGTACAAGTAGTACTTATTATTATTAGATATTTAAAGAATCCAGTAATGGTGCAATGATACAATGGTATTGGGCTTACACCTGAAAAAATATTGCAAGTGTCGTAGATGAAATGAAAAATGTCCTCGACTTCAAAATTACTAAACATTGACAAGGGCTCTCCTTGCGTATGACAAGACAAAGACGAAAACAAGTTGTGCACCACGCAGTGCCGCGCTGTGGCCTCGGTCATTTGTTTAATTGTATGACAAGACAACGAGTTGTGCACCACGCAGTGCCGCGCTGTGGCCTCGGTCATTTGTTTAATTGTATGACAAGACAACAAGTTGTGCACCACGCAGTGCCGCGCTGTGGCCTCGGTCATTTGTTTAATTGTATGACAAGACAACGAGTTGTGCACCACGCAGTGCCGCGCTGTGGCCTCGGTCATTTGTTTAATTGTATGACAAGAAAACGAGTTGTGCACCACGCAGTGCCGCGCTGTGGCCTCGGTCATTTGTTTAATTGTATGACAAGACAACGAGTTGTGCACCACGCAGAGCCGCGCTGTGGCCTCGGTCATTTGTTTAATTGTATGTCAAGACAACGAGTTGTGCACCACGCAGTGCCGCGCTGTGGCCTCGGTCATTTGTTTAATTGTATGACAAGACAACGAGTTGTGCACCACGCAGTGCCGCGCTGTGGCCTCGGTCATTTGTTTAATTGCTGCAAATGTTTTATGAATCGAAATTCAGAACTAAATAGTCAAAGTGCTCACAGTTGATTTCTTAACTTTCCTTCAACATCAATCTGCTCTTATAAGTCAAATACATGACTTGGGTATGTACTGGTTGAGTGGCAGCAGGAGGTAAATGTTATCACATAAATATGACCACGAAGTGTAAATCCACAAACTGCTGTCCAAGATATCTCCCAATGTTCCTCGGCCGCGCGAACTCGTGACTTGCACGTGGAATTTATATCTCAATTTCATTTCCTGTGTTTCCTGTAGAACGCTTTCTTTTCATTTTATTCTTTCACTCCCGAATACTCGTGATATGGTACTCGTACTCATACCCAGCGATATGCGTTCCACATATAGGAGTGACTTAGATCTACATTTTCTTAAAGAAATTTTAGTCTGTCGCTAGACACGACAGCAACTCTCATATATAAGATAATAAAAATATAATATATATTTTTATTATCTTATATATAATAACTCAGAAGAAATAGATAAATAATCAATAGAATCTAGCGTTTAATGAATTTCGATGTTTATAAACACATCGTCAGTGATCAAAATATATATTCATTACGTTCCAATCTAATAACATATTTGAGCCTCTATTTTTACAGGCCAACTAAATTTGTTTCGCCGGTTCTTTTCAGCAACTTAATTTTAATTGGGGCAGTATTAAAACTGATGGCAGATTTACTTGACATTCAATGTAAGTTCATTCGAGTTTTCAATTTTGATTATAATTTAATATCCTTTCATTAAAAAGTGTGTAGATTTTGAAATATTAACCAGATACGAATAAAATGGAGTGCTAAATGCTCTAGTCCGAATATGAGACACAGTTAGAATTATCTCATAATTCAAGATCATAGTTTCAGTTAATCTTGCCGAAACTACAACCGAACCCGTAACAACGCTAGAACGCTCTTGCGCTATGTTCTGTCGTTGAATTCCATCCAAGCAATGAAGACGTTTGGACTGGCTTGTGTTTTTTAAGACAAAGATGTTTACTTCTATCTTAAATTCAATTAACAACAGACTTATAAGTAGCTAGAAGTAGAAGTGCGATAGCGGGTACGGGCGGTAGGATAAACGCTACGAGTTCTACGACTAGGATCCATCCGTATAAATTGCATTGCAAAAGACATTGAAGATTATAAAAGACAGTATTTCTCACGACTATAGTTGCAATACGAGTAATATGATTGAAAAGTGTTTGGCTTAACCAAGAAAAAAAAAACACAATTACTAATAAGTATTTTACTGCTGAAAAAAAAAAGATTCTTCCTTAGAGTCAAAAAACCTTTGACCTCCCAAGTGCTTTTTACATTAGGGAACAGAAAGAAGTCCGACGGTGCCAGATCAAGTGAATAAGGCGGATGCGATAATAGTTCCAAGCCACTACTGTGGATTTCGTACATTGATTGCACATACGTGTGAACAAGGGCGTTATCTAGTAGAAACAGGACCTTCTTCTGAGCATTCCCGGACACTTTTCTTTTATTTCCACTCGTGATCAACGTAGTAAGACACAATAGTAATCAGAATTTATACACTGACCCATTTCAAGATAATCAATCATAACCAGACCCTTCGAGTCCCAAAGTACTGAAGTCATTAGATTATTTATACACAAAATTACATTAGCCTTTTTAGGGGGTGGTTACCCATGTCTTCTCCACTGTTTGGATTGTTGTTTTGATTATGGCGTACAGTAATGAAACCTTGTTCCGTCCATTGTAACAAACCGATTCAAAAGATCATCTGCAACGGCTTCAGATAGCTCCAATCAATCTTGTGAAATATTCAATCGCGTCTTTTTTTGTTCAACTCAAGGAAGTCGCGGAACCCACCTCGCAGACACATTGTGGAAATCCAATTCGTTGACTATGATGTTTTGAGTTCGTTCATAAGAGATGCCAATAATCTCTGCTACCTCTCCAACTTTGAATCTGCTGTCTCCCATAATTAAAGCAAGTATTTTTTAAATATTTTCGTCAGCCGTGAACGTCGAAGGCCTTTCAGAGCGGGGTTTGTTTTTCTCACTCTCTCTACCACGACATTTTTTTGACGGATGAATAAGACAGAGTGGAATTTCCTATACTGACTGCTTGCGTTGTGACCATATCATCATGGATGGCTTTCGGTGTTGGCCCTTACTATGGAGATACTTAATGATGAACGCTGCTCGATTTGCTCTATTTGCTGAAACTATGTCCGATTACTTTGTTAAAAAAATTGTAAAATCACAACAAATTATAGCACACGTTTCGAACTTCACAAAATTATCCAGCCTGAACTGAACTAAATAATGAGTGTAGGTTTGATTTTTAGAATTGAATAAATCTGTGTTAGGCCGAGTACTTTTCAATCCACCCTCGTATAAGGTTAAAAAAATTTAAAGTTTACATATTAAAGGTTTCGGTAGTTGCGAACGATAGTCAACTGGACCATGTAAGAGCGATGATTGAAAAGAATTTTTGATGTAGTATAACTGGACAAAATAGCCATATCTAAGACGTAAATGCGTCTAATGACCACCGATGCCCATAGATATATGTATAATTATAATGAATATGTGTTGCCCATCGTCCCTGATCCCTTTTAATGGGCCACCTGAAATACACGTTTACAAACCACTCAAAATGTGACAGCATAGCTTTCAAATAGTGACGAAATTATATGAGCGAGGGATACCCTCTTCAAAACTCTGGACAAGCTGTGAGGTGACATGACCTGCCATGCCGGCCCAATTATGCAACAATGCAGGTTTTACTAAGTAAAGTAAACAACTTTAACGATATAAACATGTTATTTTTTATCGTCAGTGGAAAGCTTTCAGTTTACCATTGTAAACGGACTTTGTATTGTGACAGCATCAGCGCTATGTCAGATTTGTTTCATAGCGCTTGACTTAAGTCATATCTTCTAATGTTAATCCTGAAATAAAAGTAAATAGAACCAAACTACTATAAAAGATAATTGAGATTGTTCGAGAAAAAATTGTTACAATGTTCTATTTATATTTGTTATTCAAGTACATCCATTTTTTTCTCTACACTCTTTAAACTTTGGAATAAAACTTCGGCAGTAACAAAAAGCCATTAAATTATATTTCAAATTGTTTGAAAACTTAACAACCCATAGGATGACTTAGGCGCCGCTTCTACTTAATTTCTTAAAATTTCTTAAACTTTAGTTGTTGAAAATTTTTGAATCCCAAAGCAGCCCTTAAGCGGTTGTTGATGGCTTTTGGGGTTTTCTATTTGTCTGTCAGTAATTGATTGCGTGATCATCGAAAATATTTTAATTAGTTTTTAATGGAAACCAATATTCCAAAGCATTTTTAAATTTTT
Organism: Eumaeus atala; assembly: GCA_017140195.1. Classification (NCBI taxonomy): domain Eukaryota; kingdom Metazoa; phylum Arthropoda; class Insecta; order Lepidoptera; family Lycaenidae; genus Eumaeus; species Eumaeus atala. The sequence continues at coordinate 62,792 of JAFELO010002385.1, forward strand.
TTATAGTTACTACTTAGTTAATTTTATTATATTTCTTTAAAGAAAATATCAAATTTTCCTTAAAATGAAATGTTTATTCAACTTAAGGAAAATTTGATAAAAGATGGAATAATACTTTGGATTTATGAACAAGAAAATTATATACCTAATCTTGCTAAAATATTTAAACAAATATTTTTTTTTGCAAATAACATTTATTACTTTTACAATGTGTTATATTAATACACAAATATAAAACAATTAAAAACATAAAAAGCTTATTGGAAGTTTGGCCCCATTGGCTGTAATACAGCGCCTTCAATGTTGAGGCCAGTTATCAATAGGATCACGCACTCATCCCAAGGGAAAATTCTTCACTGCCAATCGTAAGGATTGTTTTAGGAAGTCCAAATTATGATGGCGTTTAGAGCGAGATATACTCCCCAAAACTGAGCAATAATCAAAATTCAGCAGATTAAGGTCGGGATGAAGGGTAGTCTGGTCATGTCCGGATCGTTCGTTTTAACCAAGATGTGATGGATCGAGCTATATGATCTGATCCCGAGTCTTGCTGGAAAGACCATTCTTGGTTATTAAACCTGGTGTCATTAAGGGGCTTAACTGTCTTCTCAAGAAAGGTATCTTGATACATTTGTGCCGATATTTTTATAGCTAACGACCCACCAAACCGTCACTGAAGTCTGAATATGCCCACGTTGCACTCTATCGACGAGTTGGGAAGAATTTGAGCTTTTCTACAGAGCATACATGCAGTCATTTTGTTCCTTAAAATGTTGCTCCAAGGTAAAAAAATCTCATCAGTCACAAACAGAGGGAATAATCACTGTATCCATTAACAGCCCGGTACATAAACATTTGACTAACACCAAGTGCATGGAGAGTTTTAAAAATTACATTTGGCTCTATACCTACTTTGTGTAATGCAAGCACAGTGATACTATTATCTTTATCACCCCACTCCATTTTAATATAGCAAAATATTTTAAGGTATCGTTTTACTGCGGTATTATGTGCGCCAGAGGTACCTCCCCGGCCGTGCCGGCCCAATTCCATTGCGATACAGCTTGGCATTACTTCTTGCTAGTGTGAGGACGAGTGATGAGATTGTCTCAGGTCCGCCGAGTCCTAGTATACCTCTTCATGTGTTCAACATGAGGGATCGTTTTTTACTTCGCATTTGGTGCATGAAATCAATGTTGGGCACCAGATTCTAAATCGTATGTATTAACTATTTAGCGCTTTACTTGTGTCACGGTTTACAGTTATTTATCTAAGTCTTCTACACCTCACAAGAAATATATAAGATTGATTTTTTGCCTGTCTATCTGTCCGTCTTTCTGTCAAGACACAATAAAGAGTATTTCCCGGTGGCCTAAAGGCAAATTTTTTTTATACAAAATGACTGGATACGTCCACTGCTTTAAGTTCATCAAGTGATTGAAGTGGTCATGGTGATAGCATGTATATGGATCGTTTCGTAAGATGTAGTGCCATGCTGCATTGTAGCCGAATTAGGCCAGCACGACCTGGAAAGTACCTCGCACTTGATACCGCCATCAGGTGACAGCTTCGATGTCCTGTTTTATGCGACTTGTGAGGAGGAGGCTCATTGGTGGGGAAGAGCAAAACAGGGCAGAAAAGGCATCGGTATTGGAATTCTGCGGATGGTATTGGGCGCAGATAGTCATCAAAAGATAACTGCGACTGTTCGTTTTGTCGTTCGTCCGTCTGTTTAATATAAAAACATACTAAGTGTATTAGTCCCACTCGCACCACACTTTAATTATAATCTTATTATACGCCCCGCACAGTAAAATGTATTTGATGCCATTGTGAAAAAACCTATAAAAAGTTGCAATGATACTAGAGGAACCTGGACTGCTCGGCGTCAGAGATTTTAATCAGGCACCCAAATCAATTGGCTTTTACGTTTGAATCAGAGACTGTAACAATTATGTTTTGAAACTTAAATATTGTATAAAAAAGTATATCTTTCATCTTTGACTGTAGGCTTAATGTTCTCGTTGTTGAAGAAATGTCACTCCTTCTTCTCTTCGGCGTGGATTGGACGACGGATTGATTTAACGCTGAGACGCTGTCTGCCTTCAGCAAATTATAGTTAAATATTTTTATCTTTTCCTCCGTGAACTAAACGTAAAATAAATAAATAAAAAATATATTTCATAAAAAAGGGTGAGTTCTTGATTTCTTACCGACACCATATTTCATTAAATGTTAAAATGTCTTAATTCTCTTGTGTGTGCATTGTAATAGTAGTAATAACATGATATAGTATGTGACTATTAATTTGATAGACCGTGTCAATAATGATTTAGTTTGAATAGTATTTGCCACGAGTGAAAGTTTGTTGTTAGATGCTATTTAATTGTAGCTGAAATGATATATATTGCATGATTTTAGTTGGCTCATGTAGCCAGGAAAATGTTAATCTTACTGGTTGTGTGTCCCTTTTCAGAGCTCTACTCCTTTTAACTTTTCCTTTTCTTTTTGTTAAATACAATATTATTCAAATATATGGAATGTAAGGAATTAAGGACAGTCAACACAATGAAGGAAAACAAATAAACCATCCAAGTTGCACCCGGGAGTCTACCATATAAGACTTGATACCCTCACCTTTTTACTAAAAAACAATAATTTAAGCTCCATTGTTGTTCTTGTAGTATTTTAAGTCTATCCTGGATTGTGAATGTGGAAAGACCAATTGAAATAAATGTATTCTAAAGTTTAATAAACTTTCTACAGTCTCTTAACCCAAAGAAGTCCTTTTATTTTAATTAATATTGTAACACGCTTGCTCACGCAAAGCAAAAAATAAGATTCGCTGAGTATTATGCTTTCGTCGCTCGGGGCTGCTAGTGTTCAATAAGCTCCTGGAAAGTACCTTATATTTATGATGATCCGTCAGTCTGTCAGTCAATCAGTGTGGAAGAAAATTGAGAAAAACTTACCAGTTATAATTCTTGATCTATCGGTTGAAATGGAATGAAATCATAAATATACTATGTTTGTACAGGGAAAGGGCTTACGGAAAATTCATGCTTCTACTTTTATCCACGGCAAAAATATAGACGGTCAAAAGTTTCCTGATTGGCTTCGGGAAGAGGATAGTAATAACCGTGCCACTTTTTTTTGCTCGACTTGGCGGGGGCCCAACAGTGCTTCGAGTTGATAGATTTTAAGTAAAACTAAAAATTTTGCTTCTCAAGTGGCCGAAAACACCAGACAGGAACTTGAAAAAAGTACCTTCACGCCTATTATCCCCGAAGAGCTAGCAGAGCTGTGCTAGTACATCCACAACTCGTCCATTAGACGAGTAGTATTACTATCAAACTTAAGTGGAAAATTATCCAAACATGTCATAGATTTCATTCGAGTTGATTTTCTTATAGCCAATTTACAGTTAAAACAAGAAAGTAGGTTCCCTAACTCTAAAGATTGCTTATTTCTATTTAATTTCCAACAAATTAGAATCTCCAGCAATAATAACATTTTCAAAAGCCTTTTTTGTTAACTCTTCTAGTTCTAGTTGAATTTTCTCTATGCCTATCTCAAATTTAGCGTTAGGGGCCCTGTAAATACAAACAATCGTAATTTTTGCTTCTGACAGCTCAATAGCGCAACATTCAAAAATACCAGAAATAATATATCATAAGGGTAAATATCAGCGCGCAGTGGCCAGGGACAGTGGTTCTAACACGGCGACACAGGGACTTTTTGGCTCTGAGACTCGTGTTGAGGATTAGTACAATTTATCACTCACTACTATAGCGCCTAGTTTACTTTACTAGATTTCACACATGAATTGTCCTTCGAATTTAAACGTTTTCAAGAACTTTTTGTTGTGGCCCTTGGAATTTTATCTCTTCCGGAGACGTATTAGTGTAATTCGGGGGATATTTTTATCCCACCGCTGCCACCAAATATTATACAGGTTGGGAGTGAGGGTTAAAAAAAGATTTAATGGAATCTAGAATTATGTAATAATGTATGTTATTAATTAAAACATGAAATAACAAGACTATGATTTAGTAAGACTGCCAACTAGTATTGAGGTTTAGCAGCGACTGACCGATTCGCCCTCGATCCCTACGGAGGTTCAAGGCCTTATATGATTGCTACAACCCTACAGTGAAAGGATATAACAGTTCGCCATATTTTATGGGGGCAAAACGAGAGGGAGAAAAAGGCACCAGCCTTTGACGGAGACCACCGACGGCCATGGAAATCCACATAAATACTATATGCCCGCGTATGCCTTCCATCTTCTCTCTCAAATGGGCCCTTGGAAACTCACATATCTCTCGAAAGTCGAGTACTCGAAAGTACTTTAATCAGTGTCCTTGTGAGGTCTCTGTGAGCCATTCACTTTTTATTACAATAAAACTACTTTTACGGATTTTATCGCGGTTTACTTAGTTATTTATCTAGCCCTATCTACGTTTCTGAAGCCTTACAGAAACCATGGTCACGAGTGGAATTTTTAACATTTTGTTCCGGGTGAAAATAATTTTTTATGTTATTTTTGATTAAAAATCATATCTGATTGCATCGATGTCTTTTAAGTACGTTTTATATTAAACAATATAAAAAACTTTAGCCTTTATAATAGTGGAAGTAATTAGGATTATACTGTACACTACTACATGCACGTTAGAATATAAATATCTTGTCAAAGAGATCTTGTTAGTCATCTTTGATACCAAAGTTTTTAAAAATTTCAACCATGAACGTTTAGTCTTCCAAACATAAGTTTCGAAGTCCATAGTTAGCGTGAATTTCATTATCTACTACAGACATTATGCGGGATGAAATTTGACTCAATTTTTCGGAGGTCACTGTAAACACTTACTATTCTATGAATTCCTTTACTTCTGTGTCCATATAAATTACAATTCAAAAAAGCAATCATGGAAACTCGTAGGGCCTTCATAAGTCATTATTTATAATTTTAATTGAACTCGCTCTGAGTAAGAAAGGTGTCCATTTATATAGGCATGTTACAGGGTAGGGCTTCATTAACGAAGGTCACTAAATAGTGATCGAGTCCCACTCTCGGTGTGAGGTGCGGGTTGTGTTAGGCTAGCCCCGTTATTTAAGGCTGAAAATATGCATCGCTATTCCAGGCTGGGCTTGGGTGGGCTAGGTGAGGCTCTTGTAATAGTGTATCTGTTACACGCTCTCGATTATTAAACTGAGATATCGTCATGAGTGGACTCATTGAGAAACACTTTCTGTCGCGTTTGTATGCTTAGTTAGAGTGAGGTAGCATATTGTACTTCAGACATCGATTACACACAGAATGTTGTTACAAATTGTTCTTTAGTTTGTCATACATCAGCCAATGAAGGTTGGCCGGTGGATTCTTCGATCGTCTACTAGAGACTAGTAACCTTTATGTTTATAGTAAATTATAGAGTTTACTGTTTGTTTTTATTCGTCTTCAATGTATTTTAGGGTACTTAGAAGAACAGGCGCTCGCTTTTGTGTGTGGTAACAACTCTTGGCGATAGAATTGTTTTTTGCAGCATGGGAGAGACTATCTTAGCGTCTAATATACGAGGCGATTAGTTTTTACAAGGCGACGGATGAAGCTTAAATGATAATGACGATGATGATGTTGGTATCATAATATATTTTATAAAATAGCATTGATATAATCCATAGCATTCAAATAAATATAATCCGTGAGATTATTATATTAAAGTGGAGTTGTTACGGACGCTGTATGGACGCTGTACGGACGCATTACGGACGCTGCACGGACGCTGCACGGACGCTGTACGGACGCTGTACGGACTCTTTACGGAGGCTTTACGGACACTGTACGGACACTGTACGGATGCTGTATGGACGCCGTAAGGACGCTGTTCGGACGCTGTACGGACTCTGTAAGGACGCTTTAAATACACACAATTAATATTTGCCATATTTTGTTACATATCCTGGCGATGCTGGGTCGAACTTCTAGTGTCAAATATTGAAACCAACATTTGTTTATAATAACATCGGCTGGCTACTGAACAAAACAATTTTTGCCGGATTGGGGGAACAACGGCTTATGGCGGTATGACAAATAGATAGTAGCTGATTCTCAGGCCAACTATAATGCAAATAAAATTTGGTAAATATCGGTAAAGCTGTTTCGGATGAGTAAGGTATATTGGTTACCTTTTTATTTAACACGAGAATTTTATTTATAAGACTAGGTGACCCGGCAAACGTTGTTTTGCCGGGTTGGGTGAATAAACATTATCATTTAGAGTTGTGTATAATAGATAGTAGCCGATTCTCAGACCTACTTAATATCATCATCATCATGATCATTATCAGACTAATCGGTCCACTGCTGGACACAGGCCTCTTTAAATGAATGCCAAGACGGCCTATCTCCTGCTACTCTCATCCATCTCGGACCAGCTACTGCACGGAGATCATCTTTCCACCTGGGAAACGGTCGACCAACACTTCGTTTTCGTAAACGTGGCTTCCACTCCAGAACCTTACTGGCCGACGTTGATCGGCCTAGAGAGAAAATGTTCGTAAAACATGACCTTTGTCTTGTCCAAGTTCATCCTAAGGCCAGTACGTCGGGAGTATACATTTAGGCTGTGCAACGTTTCTTGCAAACTCTCTAGCGATTCAGCCAGCACAACGATATCGTCTGTGAAACGAAGATGTGAGGGGTTCTGGCCGTTAATATTTATGCTGCATTCTGCCCAGTTTAAAGTCATAAAGACGTCCTCTAAAGCATTAGTGAACAGTTTCGGAGAAATAGCATCCCCTTGTCGCACTCTTAGATGCAATTGGATTGGCCTTATCTGACCTCCCGAAGTCAGAAAGTACATAAAAGCGGCGTCATATAATGCTCTCAGTACTTCGACGTATCGCTAACTGACCCGACATCACTGTAAAGCTTCCTATGCAGCCCAGGTTTTGACAGAGTCAAAAGCTTCTCCATAGTCCTCAAAGGAAAGGCACAGCGGCTGATTGTACACATGTTCCTTTTGTACTTCATGCCTTATTGTCAAAATGTGGCCTATGGTGCTGAATCCTCTGCGAAACCCAGCCTGCTCCGGTGGCTGGAATTCGTCAATCTCTGTGATGAAACGATTCGGCAATACTCTTGAGAACAACTTGTAAATATTGCCAAGAATTGGTATGTAATATTGAAGAAGTGATTTTTCACCCTTCTTGAAAAACAAAACAAGGTCACTTCCAAGCCATGCCTTGGGAGGAGGTACGCCCACTGAGGCACAAAATTAAAAATCCTAGGCGATATCGAGGCGAACCTGTATTAAGAGAGCTTACTCTCTTATTACAGGTTCGCCTCCTGCCCTATGAAGCTCGACTGTAATTCTGTACTTCCCCGGAGCCACTCCCATTTTAAACTGCGCAAGAGTCAGACTAATCTCGCTGAAGTTGTCGTTCGGAAGATCGCCTGACGAAGGTCTTGTCGGACTTGCACGCGAATCGTTGTTCAGGGTATCGGGATGAGGATGGTATAGGAAGCTTCGATCTCAGATAAGATCTCCGCCTTAGAAGAAACGGTGACCCCAGGATCAGTCCTAACCTTTATCAGATGACTTCCTCCAAGCTTCTCCACAAAAACCTTCGACCCTCTATTCTGTTCAATCGCTTCGGTAGCCCGTTGCGTATTTGAGCTGCGACGGTCTCGACTTATTAGCTTGCGGATTCACTTTGAGGGAAGCTTCACATCGGTAGACGTAAAGTCTTCGTGTGAACTGCGTTCCCTCATAAGTTCAAGCGTCTCATCCGAGAGTTTAGCTTTCCTGCTCGTACACTTACTCCTACAATATCCTTCACTCACATCACGCATGCAACCAATCACGCCACTCATGGCCTAGCCAATTGCCATTGTAGTTTTCGACGTATTTAGGGCACCGAACCGGTCTTTTAATTACAGTTTGAATTTTGCGGTACCTACCATGCTTTGCCGGAAGTTAGGTCCGAGTGTTGACTGTACTAATCAGATCCGCTCGCGTCAAACGCCTATGTCTTGAGATCCTCTCGGCCGTCCACCAGTATAGTGCCTGCCGCTGGGGTGGACTCTTCGCGGGCGGCATGGCCGCTCTGCACGCCGCAGTGAATCCATCGTTGATTCATCCAACCGCCTTGTCCACCCCTTACTCCGACAGAGGCGGGAGACTGCAATGGCTGACGATGGCGACCTCCTCTGCCAGCCCGATTGAGCCTAGAGTCCAACGCGGAAACCGGCTTTGCTCCCTAGAAGACGACGACCATGACGTTGGATGCACGGTAACTGGAGATACCCCGAACAGTATACAGCGATGGTCCGAGAGTGTCTCCACCTTCGTCTCCACCCTCCACCCCTCCACTCTGCATGCGATGACCAGCGTGGAGACTGTGACGTCCACAACGGTACATCCTGACAATCGCACGCACGTCTCTATATTGAGAGGGAACAGTCCGGCAGCTAGCGCCCACTTCACCACCTCCCTCCCTTTCGGGTTCGTGACCGAGTTACATCAAGTCATGGACTTGGTATTGAGGTCTCCGGCTACGAACACCTGGAGGGACCCTAACTGCCCTACCAGCGGCCCCAGAGCTTCGAGGAACTGTTATAGGACCACCAGATTGCGTTTCGGTGAGAAGTATACCCCCACGAACGCCATTTCTTCCCGAACCGTCGCCGCGTACCCACCGCCCCCGCTTTGGGGGGGGGGTGAGTCTGCTCCATGCCGAACCACGATTGCCATTGAGATGTCGGTATCCCCCACCCAGCTAAGATTGGAGGGCACGGCGTACGGTTCGGCTACGATAACGACGTCAATCGCCCACTCCGCCATGAACTGCAGGAAAAGGTCCTGAGCCCTGGTGGCATGGTTGACGTTCGCCTGGATGACACTGAAAAGGCGAGGAATTTTAGGCTATCTCTACATCCGACCCCGAATGGTTCCCCTCTTATAGGGAGAGGGAACTTTCTCACGCTGGACGGGGGGCTTACACGATATGCCCTCATCACGTCGCCAGCGGATCTGCCGGCGTACGCGCACACAGCGCAACGAGCGGTGGCGGAACACCCACCGGCCTTGTGGCCAGGCTGACCGCAGTGGTAGCGCAAGTTCCTGCAGTTAGTGCCATCGAGCCACGTACTACATACATGCCCCATCTCCGGGCAACGATAACAGTGCCTGGGGCGCGCCATCATGAGATGGACGCCAACTCGGCTCCACCCCAACACTAATCTCCCGGCCTGCAGCAGCTTTTTAGTTGCGGTTGCCGGGAGCTCATCATGGGCTGTGCCCGTGCTGAACGGACCCGTGCGCAAGTTCCGCACGAGAACCTGGCTCCGGGTTACAGCCCCCCCCTCCTTGGCCACCGCCGTTGCCAGCCCTTCCGCGGTGATTGCGTCGCTTGGGCCCGAGGTCCTTAAGTCAGCTTTCTTCTCGTATTAGGTCTAAATTGGTCTCCGCCGCTAACATGACCTCACCAGCCGCACAAGGATCCACGTCTTCTGGAATCACCGGATTACTCGCCTTGTTAACTCCAGCCTCCTACTCCTTTAAGAATGCCTACTTCCGCAGGACACTTTCAAATTCTTTTTCCCGATCATTGTAAATTCGCTCCATAAGAGCCACCCTTGCTCTGGTCAACGAGTGCGCCTTGCCTCGTTTGGCCACTCAATGAGACCTCGTCCCTACAACCCCTGAATCGGAGCCAGAATCGCCCTCGGTACCGTCCCTATATAGGCGTTTGCGCCGTAACTCCGCCTCGGACAGTGATGTCAATGACGATAAGTCCTCTAGCAGCTCAATGTCTCCGTCGATTACCCCATGGCGAACCCCGCCTCTTCCCCTCGACGTACCCGTCCCTGCCCCCCCAAACCCATCCCCCCGACATGTTCCCGTCGCTAAAGTCTAAAACACAACCACAACAACAAGGAATAAAACAAACACACCAAACACAATTACCGCAGAAGTTTCACCTAATTAATGTTTAATACAAATAAACTGCGGAAATCCCACCATACACGTCCGACACAGACGAAGACAACACCACGAAACTTAGACAACAGCAAAACAAAAACTTCGCCACAAGCAAGTCGCCTATATACCCCTGCCCCGGGACTGAACGGTCAGTCCAGGACAAGTCTATATCGATGACTTAGTGATTTTCCTAGTACAAGAGCCGAGTCACAAAAATACGAATACCTCTGCAACCCGAGACCGTACCAGAAAAAAATTTGTACAGAAAAATCCGCCTTCAAAAGAGCTATCAAACGACAACAGTAACGCTACGATCCCAGCACTAAGCTTACGCCAAGTAGTATTGGGTACCTTTTCTAATGGTAAATATCTTATGATATTTTTTAATATGTGAGCTGTGGCCGTTATCCCTATTCGCAGGGCGACACAAAGTGGTAGTTGATTCCTTTGATTCCTGAGTGTGTTGATTACCTACTCCTGATATTTTCAGAATCGTATGTACAGTGGCCAGTTTTACATGCGCGCCATACGATCGAAAATGTGTGTTAACACGCTATCACAATCGAATAGAGCTCTTACCGTATGAAAGCGTTCGTGTACGTCTGCGATACTCGACGAAAAGTTAGGCTGTTTGTGCTGAATTGGTGATATTGGTATGAGTGGATATTGCTCGTGTTTTGCGGACTTGTGTTAGGTTTGTGTGTGAAGATTGTGTAAGGGTGGATTCTGTATATGAATCCTTGTTTGAATGTGCTAATTGTGTGTATGTAATATAATGTGTAAATAATGTGTAAAGAGGTGTGCTGGTTGTTCGAGCACTACTGATTGTGCGTATTCTGTTATAGTAGCTAATGCGTGGGTGGTGGGGTTTTTGCATGTTGTCATACGTTGTCCGGATTGTTCTCGTAAATGTGGCGGAAGATGGTGAGCTGTGTAATGTGTCGGTGAGCGTGCGTCTTCGCGACGATGCAGGTTAGGTTTGGCGGGAACATATACTTTTACGTTATTTAGTAGCAGCAGCAGTGTGAAGGAGAAGATGAGATTAGTGAAGCTCATTTAAAGTCCCTCGACATGTGTCCGTTGCGTTATCGTCTTTTTGTGTCTTTTTAGAGCTGGGCCACGAGTTCGTATACGGAATATGGAATGGAAAGAATAAATCTCACAAAATTTTATATGTTTTCTCTTAAGTTATTCAGATTGAAAAAGTTCTAATAGACAAGTAAATGATGTTGTTGAACAAACGTAGTTTCTTGCATAGGTAAAAAAAGTTTTTGTGTTTGCCGTGATATTGTAGCTATCTGAAGACCGCCAACATGAAGTTATGTTTACGCCTTTTATAAAATGTAATAATACTTAAGAGAATAATGTGCAGCACGGACATAGCTTCTATCAGAGCCCTCTTCGTTTAAGTGTTCGGATATCAAGTGGCAATAAATTACCCGATACCTTCCGAACAACTCGTTTCCATCTTATCAGACTGAAGCCCAGCCCGAAGGATTTGGATTCTTTGAATATATTTCTTGTTATCTTATTGTAGCCGAAGTGAGAGTCTCGATTTAATAGTCAGAGAAAACTTCTTCTGTCGCATTTAGTTTATGTTCCGATGGACCAAGTGGTGTTCCTGTAGTTCGTATATGTGGCGTCATCAATTACCTAGTCTTAAAAGAATATAATTTGCAAACACCTGCTACATTCAACACCGCCTATCTCGTTGCGGCAAGAATATAAGTGAACAAGTATATTTATACCCGTGACTCCGCCTGCGAGCGCCTCGACACGTCGACACTGCGATTGGGCTCGCGGCAGCACTCGACGGTGCGCGGTGGTGTCTCACTGAGTGGTGGCTCAGTGCAATGACTTCAGTGTGTTTAATTCCTTACGTGTACTAAAAGCGATACTTTACGCTTGCAAGCGGTACAGAGATCTATGATCGCTTCAATGATAAAAATATTAATATTTTAAATAGAAAATGTATGTTGGTAGTGGCTTCCGACGCCAGCCGCTTGGATAATGGATATGCACATGTGTTATCCTCCTCCTCCTGTTGGTACCCCAGGGCCACCGGCTACTTTTAAAGCGGTGTTGAGTGAATGAGATTTACTTCCCTGGACTTGCTGCACAGACTGCAATAATAATAATAATAATAATAAAACTAAATTATGTCTTAGAACGCAATGACGGATAAAAATGTTAATAAAAGTATATAGAAATAAAAATAAAAAGAAACAATGAGTTTATGAGGTTTTTCTACTTGTAAGGGTTGCGAAGCATTTTGTATCAAGTCATTAGTGAACGCGGATATGCTAGAAGATTTATTCAAACGTCATCTTATAATAAATATAATTAAAGTCACACATTACAATAAAGTCTTGCACTTGGCGGCGCTCCAGTGATCCACCCACTAGGTCGTAGGCTTTTTGTGCGGCGCTACTCCGATTTTCCGGTGGGAGATTTATTTCTGGTCGAAAAATTAAATATGACTTGTAGAAGAACAGGTTCTCTGATACGTCACGAAGGTGATGACGATAAATGTTTGCATGTCGGTACATGAACGAAAATACGATTGTAATTATTTTCTATATTCCTTCTTATGACTAAATTTGCTGTTACAGATACAAAAATATATTTTTCCATCCGTACTCACCGTTTCCGATATACTTGATCCGGCGAACTACACCAAGTGACAGCTTGTTAAATCGGAATGAGACTTTTGAATCCATTGATTTTTTATTGTTAGAATAAAGTTAATAGCGTTGAGTTCTCAATAATGACACAGCGAAAAGTGTCCATCGCTCAGTAGCCACACAGGGTTACAGTTATTTTGTTAAATGTGAACCCGTAGTAGTCTAAGTGTAATGAAAGCGCGTTCGTGTTGCGTTGCAGATCAGGGGGCTATTCTTAACTAAATTAGAAACTGCGCTTAATTTCCTCAAGCGAACTCCACCGCGCCGTCGCGGCGCAACTATTTGACTGCAATGCAACAATGTCTGTACATCTTACATGGTACAAACATACTTTATCTGTAATTGGTTTTGATGACATTCGCAACTATTTTAAACTTCGAACTATAAAGCTTGATATAAGACGTGCTATGGTCAACAGGAAACAGGAAATTGCAGCTCGATTTATTATTTAATTCCCGTCATATAATGCTGCGATCTTATCTCAGTGAACTCCCCCCCCAACATTGAACAACTTACTGTGTATTACTAAATTAGTGTTATTCTTTATTACAATGACCAGTGTGAAGTTTGTGGTACACACAATTAGGAAGTTAATAGTAGAAGTAGTTAGGAGGTTATAGCTAGAGCCAGGGAACAAAATATGATGTGGATGGGATTTATTTTTTAAACGGGCTTACTCCACCACTCACCCACACCACTGTTGCTCTTGTCCAGGATCGACCACGGCAATCACTATGACTATGGAAAAAAAACTCTTTGAACCTGGAACGAACTTAACCGGAAGAGAGTAGGAGGAGTAGGAATTAATTCCAATTACGCAACACGAGCGGGAGACATGAACACATGCGTCGAGGATTGGAATGACTTAAACAAACGGAGAAAAGTAGAGGCAGCCAAGTGAAGCCTAAATGCTATCCACAACGGAGATGTAAATAAATAAAAATTAGACAGATATAGAGATTAAATCAGTCCGGATGTTAAGTTCGTCTCGACGATGCGAGCACGTATTTATAACGAAGTAAACATCTTCTTATAACGTTACACCCATATTACATTGCCTGGATATCAGTAGTGGTATAGATATTCTAAAGGTAGAAGGTTCTCGGTGTAGTATAAATTATAGGGCAAACATAACATAGGTCATGTATCTTTGGGTGACATATTCAATACAATTATATTCGAATATAAGTCATAATTCTTATAAGGACAGATATTTTGCTATACATGAATGTTCACGAATAAGATCAAATTTGGAGGAAGCTTATGAAGGCTGCCTGCAACGAACGATGTAAGCGTATTATCTGGTGAATCTTATTTTTTGCTTTGCTGGAGCAAGCGTGCTGTGTCTCTGGTTAAATTGGCTTTTACATTTGAGTAGCTGGCGTATGGGCACTTTATTAAAATCTCTGACGCGAGATAGTCCAGTGGTGGTATTTGGTATTTTTGATAGTTGACTTTAAAGTGGCAAATATATAACGTTATTTTCTCACGTTCATCGTAAAGATGAATAGCAGAACATAAATGTGCTTCAGTTTCGGTGATAGCTCTTCCGCTCCCCACCACAATTAGCTTTCACAAGCACACTCATATCGGGTCCCATCTCTCTCATTTGCGCGACGTACGGCAGGTCGGTCCCTATGTCAACTCTAAATTTATAATACATTGTTCCATATTTGTTATCCATAAAGTGACACGAAGGAACGGATTATCAGTTTCTGTGTTTTCTAAAACCTACAACTAACCTAAACTCGGAGAAGTTGCGCGAGAGACACACAGAGTTTCACACACTTTTACTTGTCATGTTTTATGTTGCCATACGCTTAAAACGTATGAGAAAGTGAACTCAAATAAACTGTCCCAGATAAAATACACACGACGAACTTATTTTTTTGCTTAGTTACAAATTTATAATTATTACTATTCACATAAACATACACACACACGCACGCACGCACCACGCACGCACGCACGCTCGCACACACACACACACACACACACACACAAACTCAAAAACAAACACAATAATTCTATATTCGGCGATCGGCTGGCTCAGTTGGTAACGTGGCGATTAGTCCGCGTGTTACGTCAGCGGTCTCGTGTTCGATTCCCGCATAGGTCATGGATGTATTTATTATATGTATTTATATAATAAAAATCTTAAATATATAAAATTCCTTAAATTTTTAAATATGTTTAATATTTAAAAATTTCCGTTGTCTAGTACTACACACACGGGACTAGACTAACGTGGTGTGATAAGTCCACAAATATTATTATTATTATTTTTATCTACATAGCTGATCTGTAATCTCATTGCGCAACATGTTTAAATAGTAAATCCGAGAATGGATGTAAGTTTTAATAATGAGATGTTACAATTTATATTTAAGATAAAAATAAATAAAATAAATAAATAAATGATGGCAAAGTTCTGCTTCCGTAGCACTGCATACTGCTACAGTTTTTTATGTGTATTTCGATTGTTTTCCAGATCCATCTGAATATTGACTTCGCAAAGGACGTAACATAATCTAGTATGGGGATGGATATTGTTTTACTATCAACACAACAACAACACATCATTACGCCTGTTCCCTAACGGGCCAGGCAGAGGGAATGGAGCGCCACATGTCACGACCCTTACATACCTGCCTTGCCTCATCCACTTTCATAACTCACTTCATACAATCATTCCGGTTGCGAAGACTCCGAACACCATCTTCGGACAGTACCCGAACAATTTGATCGTGGTATTTTGGTATGGGTCTTCCCCGGTACCTACATCCTTCCACTTTCACATTGCATATCTGTTGCGTTAACCTTACATCCATCATTCTTTCTACATGTCCGAACCAACGGAGAATGCCCTTTCTCATTTCAATACCGACACTTTCATTCATTCCTAATCTCTCCCTCTAATTACTTAGGTACGAACATTATCGGCAAGGGTTACGCAACGGCCTCATCTCGACCGCGTTAACTCTACTTTCATGCCTTTTTTGACATATCCAGCTTTCACTTGCAATCCAAGTATATGGATTGTAATGCACGCAGCAGAGGCCCATCTATCCCATGGCTAGGTAAGATGTCCAAAAGTTTGTTCCTTTCGCACAATTCTGCCAACGCTTTCTCCAAATCCACTAAGCCGCAAAAAACCTTACGGCCCACAGCCAGACGCTTCTCTATGGTGGAATGAAAAAAGTTGATCCACTCATCCTCCTCCGGACCTGAAAACCCCTTGTGACTCCCACAACATTCCTGCGGATGTTCCCTGCATTCTCCTTTCAATATTTTTTCCATACACTCTCGATGCTAAGCTGATGCGGTCCATACGCGAACCCTTGCCTTTATACAAGTGCACGATGACAGCACGTCGCCAGTCTTCGGGCACTATACTGGTCATCCAGCAGATGTTACAGAGGACCCAAACAGAGTCCCTGACTGCAGAGCCACCATATTTGATCACCTCGCCCGTAACTTGGTCTGATCCCGTGGCCTTTCCGTTTTTCATACTCTTATCGCCCATACAACCAACAATAGATATGGAAGACCATATCTATGTCCTGATGTGCCACCCCAACCACAGCATTATTTACGGAGACAGAGGCCGATGCAACATCCCGGACAAACTCATACATATCTCCAAAATATTCACTTCATCGTTTTAACACAATTTCAGTGCCTGTAAGAATGTCACCATCCATAGACTTGTCTACCAGTCGTCTTCACCTCCCTGCAGAAGAGTCCCTTATTCGCATACAGACTTCTAACATTCAGATCTTGCAACTTTTCACTCTTTATCCTTTCAAGCTCTCTGAGTGGGACGCGCTGCTTCCAATGGCGCCACCCCTATATTGGCTTACTAACTAATAGTAGTCCTCTAAAAGCGCGCGTATTCATCAGATATTTGCGGCGCCTACTATCAATCTAAATCAAATCTGTCACACTCTTTTGATCATTCGTTCTGCATGTATACAAATGTATATTCTTCTGTGGGAATATTTTGTTAGTCACGAGGAGATTTGTTTCCACGCATAAGTCCACAACGAGCTTACCAGCATCATTCAACCTACTATCGCCATACGGATCTTTTTTTTTTGGTTGTCACGGTGAAACGCATTTACGCGCCTTCACCAGCCCTGGGTGGGGTCCAGGGATGTGTGGAACTAGCGGCACATGATAGTGCCGAATACCCACAAAAAAAAACAACCGCGAGTGCCATCAGTGCCGCCGTTGGTGAGGTGCCCCGGAACAACAAGCATCAGGGCACTTAGACGGCTACGCAGCCTCCTAAGTTGGGATAAACTCCACCTCCACAGATGAGGTTCCCATTCTCGCCCCTTGCCCCGTACGAAAAAGCGCCACCTCCTGTTGCTCTTGGGCCATCTCTTCTTATAAGAGGGGTACCGAGAGCGATACCTCCTCCTGATATTTAAGACCCCTATTTTTATAAGAGGGGTGCGAAGATCCTCCTCGGTTCAATTGGCTTTGCCTGGGTTCACCTCTGGCTACTAAGCCCCACCGCCACGACAAGGCTTGAGCCATGGTGGGAATCGCCATACGGACCTAACACGGCTTCGAATTCTGGCCGCTTCGTCCTAACCCATTCATTTAGATCTCCACATATAATAACTCTTTCATTAGCATCTACCATATCCAGAATATCCCTTACAGAGATCCAAATCTTTTCGAGGTCACTGGTTATCGATGAGCTTACCGTTGCATATGATGCGACCAGAAAAAATCTCGTGATTCCCGATGATCGTGATGATTTCGTGCTTGATAGGGACCCAGAAAAGCCTTGAGCCAACCATACCATAACCTTTCACATCAGGGACAAAGCGTGAGGACAGAAGCATACCCACTCCGGCGCTCGCATGATCGCTCTGGGGAACTCCAGACCTCCAGAGATCAGCGGCCTCACTAACCTTACGCTTATACTCCGTTAAACACAAAACATCCAAACATATCTCATTCATTACATCGATCAATCCATTCATCCTATTTTCCAACTCACATCTTACATTATACGTGCCTATCTGGCACTCCGTGCTCCAAGACCCGCCGATTCGGGTATCGGGGATGCCGCGATGGGTGGCGGCCCCATCGCTGAATTTACGTACCGACGAGGGCGGGTCGATAGGCGTATCCTTCAGGGGACGCCCTAACCCGCTCTGCGGTACGTACACGGGCCAGAATTACAGTCTAGTGGACTTGCAGGGGTCGCGCCGTGCATGCTTCTGGCCAGACTCCCCTACAATCACATGCTCTTTAAATATCTCGATGTTGTGATGAAACTATTTACTAGTCTAGCCTCGAGTAACGCTTGCGTATAATCTGCCGCCTCCATATTGGAGGATAAAGCAACAAATTAATAATTGCGAGGGACACAAACGACATAGGAATTATCATGAAATTTCTGCAGCATTCGGCAATCTTCTGTCTGCTGCTGCTCCTGCTACTGATGATGACTATAACTGTGTCTGATTCTTATCCGATGCGATTACTTTCCCTTTTGTGACAAGCGTGATTGTTTAAACAGATTTTCTGTCTTTTTTCTTTCAGACGTCTGTTGTCTGTCAGCACAATCAGGCGCTATGAGACCAGACCAGATGCGACCCTCCTTTTTCCATTCCCAAAGAACACTATCTCCTGCTATGTGACTAAGATTTATCTAATCAAATTATTTTCGTAGAATACTGACGAGTATATATAATTAAAGGAACAAAAGTCGTTTTAAATTTATTATGATGTTAATTAAGGAATTTATAACACTATTAGCTGAGTCAGCCTTATTTCTTTTCATTACCCCATGATTGTTGTGGAACAGTAGCCTACAAAAATTTTGCTTAAAGAATTTGAGATGGAGGCTTTTATGAAAATAGAATTCCATTGAACATTTTCACGGATCATGCAACAAATTGTTACCCGACGACAATATCTACAAGACCACAATAGACATTGGACAACCGATTAAGGCCTCTTCAGGGATTAGGCTATTTACAAGAACTAGAAATTCGCTTATTTTTGTAACTTAAAGAAATCAAGAGGCTGAGAGCTTAAGTTATCCGATGGGTGGTTAAGTTTTGGAACAATTTGAAATATAATTTCATTGATTTTTGTTCCTGCCGAAGTTCTAGTTAGTACGGCGAGACATTCGATATGTATGAACCGAAGACGAATAGGATTCAAATCAAACTGACAACTGCGATTACAGTATTGTCAAGTACAGGCAGTTTCTATAATTTACGAGAATAGTCTCAGAACTATAAAACAGGATTTAGGTAAATTTAAACAAATCTTTTATATATTGATGCCTTAAGTTTAAGCGAATGTTAGTCATTACAATAAAACTATTTTACGGATTTTATCGCGATTTATTTTTTATTGTAAATATTTTACATTCTCGTAATTGCAATTTTATAACAAAATTATTAACACATAACAAGTTTGTAGCCATTATGTTATTAAGTGGGCTTTAAACAACGACAAACTGTTCTCGAATATTCCCAATTATTTACTACTGTTATTGTACTATATACTATACTTATTATATTATTATTATTATTTTGCATGACATCGACAAATAACTGTGACTTGTTTGATGCATTTATTTGTGCGGATGTAATTTCACGCATTCAGCAGAGCTTGTGAGATAAATGCGTGGCGGAAATTTAATGTGGAAACAGGGGAAGTACTTATAAAATAATAGTAAGTAGGTAAGTTTATTAATATACACACTTAAGTTGTGCATATGTTTAGACAGATATAAATATGTGAGTGAATGACTCGAACATGTACTTCAAGTGATCTGTAAACAAGGCACTCTTGCACACAGGAAGACACTCCACAGAGACGGGCCGAAGTTGTAGCCGGTAGTCATGGCGTGTCCATGATACTGCATCCCCTGGCAGTCTGCCAGTCTGTCGCCGGAAGTAGACCATCGCCTCTACACGAGGAACTCACGTCACTGATCATTTATGGATGTTTCAGAAGCTGTATTTATTAGAAATACGAGTCCCACATTAGAATTTAATTTTGTTCGCTTACCGTGTTTTTAACTTATAGTGCCACCGATTTATATGTTCAGTGGACCAAAATTAGGACTACAGCTGACTACAGCTGCCTATAACTGATACAGCTAACTACAGCTGCGATTAGCTGCTACAGCTAACTACAGCTGCCATTAGCTGCTACAGCTAACTACAGCTGTCATTAGCTGCTATAGCTAACTAAAGCTGCTATTAGCTGCTAAAGCTAACTATTACTGCAATTTACTGCCAAAGTTAACTACTGCTGCTATTACCTGCTACAGATAATTCCAGCTGCCATTAGCTGCTATAGCTAACTACAACTATCATTTTACGCCGATTGTATTTTGATTGCATGTTTTTTTTATTTTTCTACTAATTTACTTAATCTTGACATCTACTTTGCGAAAATGCTATTCAATATGCCCGTCTCCCCAATTCTATACACTTTACCACAAGGAATAAAATTTGTGTAGCAACTTGATGCAGCACTGGGTTTTATAGAATAGGCGTTGACAGCCGAACATATTATAAGATCATTGTGGTTATTGAAGACATCCGTTCTTACGAAAGAGCACTTTTCAGTGAACAGTACGCGGCTCAGAAAGTCTTAACAAATTAAGCTGACGTTGGAACGCCACCTCCGCCAGCAATGCCACGTTCTTTGGAACATCACGCAGGTCCTCGTAAACCCAGCGCGCTTTTGCATTCTTACAGTCAGATCTACCGAGTCGCATCATGACATTAAAATATTCCTGAATGAAATACGATATCACTGACACAGTGTATCACAAAAATGGACGTCCTTCTGGTACAATACACGCGTGAAACAAATTCATATTGGAAAAGTATTACATAAAAAAGCACCACGCTCGAGGTCGATGCTATAAAGGTGCTATGCACATACGGCGAGGTACACTGCAGCAACTGATTACCTCGTTTCATGATTCTAGTGCGTTATAGAAAATGTGACGCGATGATTACAGCTATTATTCCACCATCCACCCAGGGAAGACAGACAATTGTTCAGTGCAGTATCACGCAGTTGTAGTTCTAGTGATTTACTTAACAGTCGCGTACCGTCGCGTCACATAGTCACCGCTTAGTCGGGAGTTACGCTCCAACCGAAACCTTCCACCCGGTGTCGTTTTTTATTTCTCTGTATAATGATTCAGTTTATTTCAATAAGGCCAGCTTTATTGAACTCATTCTGGCGCAACTGCACTCAGCCGTATTCAATGTGGCAAATCGTTGGTCCGCCACAAAATGTAACGGCCCTGTCTTTGAAAATGGCTAGCTGTAATGAAATGCGGTGATTTAGACAATCCGACTGCGGCATATATATGTTGACAGATATATATGTTATAGATATGTGTTATATATATACTTGCTCCACTTTTTTCGAAATTTGGATAACTTCTAAAAAGGGAAAAAAATCGACTCCAAGGGGGAAGTCCGAATCAATCGCCTTTAAAGATTTTATTGAAGTAGAACGCCGTAGAATTTTTTTTGTTGAGATTGTTGTAGAGAGGCTGCCTGCAAGAGGTTCTACGTTAATATCCATTAACCTTTTTTGTCGCGTGGAAACCCCCTCGGGTATCATCCCAACAGGGCCATGACTGAGATGGTTATATCGGACTTGAACCGACTAAAACCACACGGTGTTCCGTCACGGTAGTCAGGTATGCCCTGGAAAGGATAATCCCTGGTCAGATCAGCAGACTTTGACACTCTGTTGCCCAACTGCAAATGGTTTCGCCAAGAGTTGCGGAGAGCCTAGCCACTCAAGTTTAAAAGGAGCGCGCGGAACACGTCACGCCACCCACTTCGGCCGGCTTTGCTGGGGCGTGAGGTAGCCCCACCCAGCACCCTCGGCCAGCGCTTATAAGGGTCGGAGGCCTTTGGTCACCCTCTGGCGTGTGGTGTGTCATCTGCGGCATGGAAAGGTACTTGTACTATCTCGGAACCTCTCCGCTGTTTCTTTCGCCGACATCACTGTCTCGCAAAAGGAGATGGTAGCATTCCAAAACGTCTCGCTTTGGATCATAGCCTGAACGATGGCCTCGTGCGAGGAGTTTCCTACTTCAATGATTGCCACGAGGCCTTGGCGTTGCTGTACCCACGCAGAACACTCTGCAAGAGTGTGAAACGCGGATTCCTCGTGACAGTTCCCACAGTGGTGGAATTCGCATGTTGGTTCGAGGCGTATGTGATACAGATACTTTCCGGAGCACCCGTGTCCTGTCAATATCTGCGTTAGTCAGAAGGATAGATGGCCATGTTGCCTTTCGAGCTAACTTCTCATGGTGGGTTATTGGCTGAAATTGTGGCGTGCCCAGCACTTGGTGACTCAAGCCTTTCTTTCCACTCCAACGTAAATTGCTGGTAAAGCAGGAATCTTTGATTCTTCAGTTCCCGGTTTCCCTACCTGGGATCCCGTAGCAACGCCTCCTTCCGCCACTGATACAACGGCGCAAGTGCTTTCTATTTCAAGTTCCATGGCAAAGTACCGGCTATAAGACTCGCCACCTTAAAGGAAATCGTGCGCTATCCCTTTATAATCCATATGGCCTTCGGTTTATTGTTTTATCGCAGAACTCTGAGAACCTCTGATCTTCAGGTAAACTGACCGCCCACACCGGTGCCCCATACTGGGCTCCGGTGTGGGCGGTCAGTTTACGGGAGCGGTAATTTACAGGAGCCATCAGGCCCAAGTTTGGTGGGCAGCAGCCGTGACAAAGCAGCCTCTACCCCTTAAATTTTGGTGCTAAGCGTCTGAAGTGACTTATAAAGTTCCACCGGCTATCGAGCACGAGCCCCTGATATTTCATTGAGGGCTCGATAGCAATGCGAACGCTTCCCACAGTGAGGCTAGATCCCGCAGGAGGCTTGTTTCTAGGCCCATGAAAACAAAGTGCCTCAGACTTGTGGAGGGCCACCTCGAGACCTAGCCGCCGAATTCGCTCAACGACTTGATCAACCCCGGCAGTAGCCCTGACATTTGCCTCGCGGTGCGTCACACCCCCAGCTGTGACCAAGGTATCGTCCACGTAACATGTCACGGCGACGCTATCTGGTAGTACATCACGTAGCACCCAGTTATACCCAATGTTCCACAGGAAAGGGCCCAACACCAATTCCTGTGGTGTACCGCACAACACATCTCGCCGATCATAATCTGACCGACTGGGTTAAATGACGGCTCTTTCTGATAGGTAAGCCTCGATTATCCGGCGGAGGTAGGGATGCACTTGGTGATAAGCCAGCGTTTCACTGATGCATTTCCATGGCAGAGAATTATAGGCATTGCTTATGTTAAGAGACACTGCCACCACCAATTCACCCCGCAACATTCCTTCCTCTGTCAAGGTTCTTACGCGCGAGATTGCATCATGACATGTGCCCGACGCGGCTGTTGGCAATTATGCGCTTAAGGAGTTTGTACATTTCATCGAGCAGCACAATAGGCCGGTAGGCGAGTGAGTACCAGTTTCCCAGTCTTCCGTAATTTCGGAAACTAGGTTCTCTCCAGGCAAGCGCTTAAGGACCCAAGTAGCCGGGGCGCAAGGGCTTCATTAAAGGCAAGACCTCACGCTCTACCAGGAATACCATCTGGCCCCGGGGCGGTTTTTTCTTAGTTTTAAGACTCAACAACGCAACATTTAGCTTTGACTCAGTCACTTCAGGCACTTCATCATCTACTACACCAGGCACTTGAGGCGGTGCCATCGATGGAGGTGTATGTTTCACTGTTTTAGACGGCAACAGGGATGCAAGAACTTGTGGCTGGATGCTCCATGTCAGAGGAGGCGTCCCTTAGTTTACCTCTTACTAAAAGGTAGGAGCGCCCCCATGGATCCCTCTCCAGCTCGTCCAGGAGCTCCTGCCGAGCCTCTCTATTAGCCTGCTCTATCACTGCCTTCAGGGTCCTTTTGGAAGCCCTGTAACCTCGTGAAGCTCCTCTTCAAAAGCAGCCGCATTATCAGTACGGTAACGCCTCTTTTTTTTGTTGACGTGGAGAAACGCATTTACGCGCCTTCACCGGCCCTGGGTGGGGTCCAGTGGTGTGTGTGACTCGCGGCACATGATAGTGCGGAATACTCACCAAGTCCACCTCCGCAGATGGGGTTGCCCAGCACTACAGGTCAAACCCACCGACTTTGGGACAATGCAATAGGACGAGGTTCCCATCCTCGCCCCTTGCCCCGTGTGCATAAGCGCCACCTCCTGTTGCTCTTAGTTCCCCTCTTCTTATAAGAGGGGCACCGAGAGCGATTCCTCCTCCTGATCTTTAATCCCCCTCTTCTTATAAGGGAGGTGCAAAGATCCCCTCGGTTCAGTTGGCTTCGCTTGGGTTCACCCGAGGCTACTAAGCCCCACCGCCACGACAGGGCTTGAACCATGGTGGAGATGGTAACGCCTCCTGCAGAATATCCATTTACCTTGTATGAATAGTATGAATCAAAACTGCGATAAAATCTTAGCACAAAGTCATCGCAAGCCGTCGCAGAGAATTGGTCACAACTGCGACGATGGACACACCCGCGCCGCGCAGCGGTGCGTTGCCGCCATACACATTCAGGACTTTTCAATCAACTCGCAGCTTCAGCGAATAACTCATTAGCGTTTTACTTCCGAAGTCTAAGTTAACAACGATGATGATAAGTTTTATGTTTTGCTAGCTTCCAAACACGGCTTCACAAGTTCACAACAAACGAGAGGGAAAATATTGTATTATCAATGAAATAACTTAATTTTAGAATTTGTCAACTGATTGGCGTAGTGTTACGCGGCACGCACCTCATACGTTACGATAGATGTTCGAATCCTACTCAGGACAGCAATGTTTATCAATGTATTAAGTGATAAAAAAATGATAATTTATAAAAACATATATTTAAAACCAGATAGTTTGTATTGGGCCACGCACGCGTTGCGATGGCAAAATTATTATTGTTATTTAAAAAAAAACGGATTCTATATTGTCACACAACACTACCGAGGAGCTGCGCCTTCGCGTGATGTGTGTATTAATTACTAATTATTAATTATTAAAATTATAATAATTGTAGCGTCCGTCAGCACTACGCGTATGAACGTAAATATATTTTCTATATCCTTTGTGTCTGTCGTTTTTGGTTGTCGCGCTGCTCGTTAGTCCTAATGAATATCCTTTTCAACTTTCAACTCAACGAAGAATAAAATAAAAATATGCCTCGTGGCCCATAATATTTAAGCGCTCTGAGCAATAACATAAAGCTATACATTATAGGTTAAAATTAATGGCACCCGACGTGCTTTGAAATGAAATTTCCCGGCGTTGTCTACTTTTCTTCCTCAATAAGAAATGATTTTCTCTTTTACTATGCCTGCTACTTATAATATTATAAATAAGTTTGTTTGTTTTTTTTTACAATTGCTTGGTTTTTCTTAGTTATAATTTCGTTAAAATATCGGATATAATATGTTAAGACATAGTCTCCTTATGCCTGAAAACGTTGTGTGAGCAGGCGCACGTAACACGATGACAAATCATGATATTCTCAACGAGTCTTGGACACGATGACCTCACCTAGGGCGGAGCGCGGCGTCGCTCTGTTCATTTGCCGCCGGTCCGGTGTCTAGCTTTCTGTAAATAATTTGAAATAGCAGACGTGACTCTCAGAAATGAAGCTATACTAGCTGTACAAAATACTAAAGAATTTATTCTAGTTTTTTTTATCATCGGCAGTGCGTGAGATCGTGCCGGCCCGATTCAACTGTAGCAACGTCAATATCCTTTACATGTCGCATGCGACTATATCTTGTACATATCGCGTTCGACAATGTCTTATACATGTCGCGTTAGACAATATCTTGATCATGTCACGTTCGCTAATAACTTGTACATGTTGCGTTCGACAATAACTTTTACATGTCGCGTTCGAAATTATGTTGTATATATCGCGTTCGACAATCAAGTTCGCGAACATATAACTATTTATCTTTATGAATATTCTGTTGATATAATATTCCAGCTCCTTGTAACAGAGCCATCTCACAGTTCATGATAATATTCCTGTCCTGTTCCAGTCCTGGTGAGAGGCGGGAAGAACTTTATAAATTAATAAATATGTAAGTACGATCAAATGCTAGACTGTAACATGTCGCTCCATGCTAACTCGTTTTCGCCTCCCTGTTCAGAGAAAAAGAACTCGCGACTTGGGGGTTGATAGTTATCAGTTATCTCGGTAACAGCGACGCTGTCAAGTGGACTGATGGGGACAAATTATCTCGCGCGATGACTTTTTGTGACTGACTAATGGCGCCGGCGCGCAAACTTTATTTCATTTTATTTTAAGGAACATTTACAGTTTATTTAAAAACATTGGTCTATTAATAAACATATATACGTAGACCAAAACAGTGTCCACAGATAAATATGAAACACAAACACAGCTACCGCTAAATACAATTGAAAGCTAATGCTAAGTAAATTAAATAATTAAAACAAAAATTAGACGAATATAAATTAAGTATAAAGTCCAAATACATAGAAAGATCAGTTAAATGTGGTACTCTAGGTACACAAAAAAACATTTTTGAGATTAAAATAAAAATAATAAATTTAATAATTACAAACTACAAAGTAGAAATGTCACATGTCATTGTCGAATTCCTTTTCTATATAAATTTAACGGGTACTAAAACTGATCCACTGTCTGGAATTATTTCATATATGATGATGTTGCACGTGGTATAACGGTATTCTCGCTATATTTGTTTTTAGTCTTAGGTACATCATGTGAGCTTTTATGCAGAGAGCTTGTACGTGGACCTTTTATGTTAATGCTGCTAATAAAAATGACGAGTCTGTATGATAATTTATAATTTTGTATAAAAATATCTGATCCCTCTCTAGTCAGCGGAGATACAATAGTCGAGTGTGATACTTTGTAATGATATTGAGCATAATGTATTAAGATTTACACAGCTGCACAATTATATAGATCTGTTCTGCTACTTGTTCACCTGTCTGTCAAAAGTGTCTAAATATACAAATAGTACAATATAGTCAGACATTTTTGACAGACAGGTTTGTTGTATTTTAAGTGAAGATATTTCAAAGAATGGACGCCAGATGAAAGTGTGCGGCGTCCCACTCTCGTTGGGTGTAAGGGCTGATTGGGATCATTTGGTTTACTGACCTTGTCTTCCGGAGGCGTGGTGGGCTGAATGCACGTGGTAGTCCCCATTGAGCTGATCTCGTCTATTTAACTATTAAACACTGAGACTATCTTACTGAATGTTTTGAACGGAGACACATGAGAATAGAGAATATAAAAATAATATGGTTTGAGATAAGAATTCCTATAAATATCATATTATGAGCATTTACTTCATATAATAAATCTTAGAAATCTAAGAGTAATATCTTGTGAAACGAGACCAGCTCTTTTGAGTATAACTGTTTTTGAAGGCTAATAAATGAAATACTATAAAATTTGTATTCTAATGTCAGGTATAATTTTCCCTTTCCACGCACGATATCGAAGAAACTCGTTAATCAATTATAATGTATCATACAACAATCAGACTAGACAAAGATTTTGTTAAAGCACCGACTTCAAGCATATTATTTCATTTTCCAAAATTATTTCGTGAGAAATAATAAGTATAAAAATAAATTACTGCAATTTTTTATTTTATTTTTACTTTTCAGTGCTGTGTGTTAGTGGTACTCACTAAGTGAGTGTGCGAGCTATTCATGTTCATTACAGACGCTCAGTATGTCTCGGCTTTGGTATCAAGTAGTAAAATCCTTGTAAATTGAAGCTGAGTCATCAGTCAGAGGCATGATATCGTCACTTATCGTTTAAGACTTTCGCAATTGTTACAATTTTTTTTTTATTACTTTACGAGTTTCGACTTTTCAATTTTTGACTTTTGAAAGGGGGTAAACGAGGAATCGGCCTTTTAACGACTACTGACGCCCATGAACATCAACATAACTATTATGGCGATGCGTTGCCCTCATTTCCTCCCCCGCACGAGACACGACACTAGAGTTGTCACTTTACGGCGGTACTATGTGAGCGAGTGGTACCTCCCCGTTCGTGCCGACCCAATTCCGTTGCATTAGAGGATGTAGTGACGTGCACTATGTATGGCACTACCTCCTCCTACGCAGCATAGCACTATCTCTTGCTAAACTTGCTTGTCTACCTGGCCGAAACGTCGAGCAAAGAAAGGTACGGCTAGGTTACACCAACCGTGTCCACGAGCCGACTCTATGTACATACACGATGTTTACAGTTACATCAACAATTTTTTAATTACTAACTTATAAAGTATATTTTAAGAATTTCTTATTAGGAACATAAAACCTGCACATAAACATTCCCCAGTAAGAAGCACCTCCTGTAGAGTGTCGGAAGTACGGGTGTTACCCGCATGTACATAAGCTACAATGTTCATAGTTAACTCGTGTATACAAAGGGCGGGGGCACAGAAAAAGAATACTAATTGACTTCTGAAGATCCGAGAAGCATTTCAAATTGTGAACACCGACGTGTTGCTTAAAATGTTCTCTTTCATCTCGTAAATGTATCGAAGTAGAAGCTTCTCATCAGGCTCCGTGGCTCTGGTGCATCTATTTAACTGTCCCATATTAGACCAGTGACCGCCACAACCACTCTCTATGTCCTGTCAGTACCTACTGTTCTATAATAATACAGTGTAAAGCAGGGCTAGGACAGGAGCTGATACTTACTATTAATTATAAGGAGCTGCAAAAAACTTTATTTATTAACACTATTAGCTCCATATAATTTATAAATAAATGAGGGCATGAAATATGAATAAATAATGAATAGAGTTTGTGTCAATGCGAGGACATCCCCTTTTCGTGCGTCCAATCACCTGTAAATACGCAATATAATAATTTTCGTTTGTGTCATAATAACAACAATGATTTGAGGTGAGAGGAGAGGCAACAATGAATCAAATCCAAAACAGTAAATCCGACCCCCTTCATTTTGGGGTCGGTGGCAAAACTGATATTTCCGAATAACCGCCGCTCAATGGAAAATGGTAGAGCGACGGCATATCAAAAATGTTTTTTTCTCAATGTCGCTATTGCCATGTATTTTCTATAAACTATCGCGAATGAATTATATACAGGCTGTACAGAAAATTAAACACCTAATTTAGTACACTTAATTTAGCATACCACCACTGTATGTTTACTTAGGTGATAGATATATGTCTCATATTTACAAAGATACACCAAAAACAAAATGTACTGTGACAGCGCTTCCCTTTAAAAATGCGCTTGATGTCGACTGGACTTCAGAGTCGCCTACTTCGTAGATTACCAAAGGCGGGCGCAAACTTCAAAAGGAATCCTGCTACAGCATAAGCTCATGAAAATAAACTAAACTGGCGCGGACATAAAAACTTAAAAGTTATATAGCTTCTTTATCGATGAGCAATGAAAAACTGAAATAGGACCTCAAACTGGCAAAAAAATTAAAAACAAAACGTAAAGTGCCTGCTGTTATTGGTGATATTGTTTCATTATTGATATTATTATTGTCATCATCATCAGCCGGTTGACCTACTCTGTTGGATATGTGCATATTGATATTATAACCTAAAGAAATTTACTGTGCAAAAACCAAAGATTTAAATGTACCAATTATTATTGTCTTTATTTCATAAACATTATTTAACAGCTGTATAGGTTATAATTACTAGGAGCCATATATTTACCAGGCGGGAATGGATATGGCATGATGACAATGTTTTTAACTAGTATCGTCTGAATACGTACCTGTACGGCGGCATTGTAATGTATGTGACTATATATGTATGTATGTTGTTCAAATCGTATGTTAGCCAAACACGTGGAGCGGTTTTGGTGATTCGTAGGTAGTTAAATATTTCTTTGAATTGACATATTGAAATCATAATTAGGTTTCTTTAGCTAATCGCTTTATAGTAAAACATTTATTAGTAAAGGAATAAAGCAACTCATGGGAGTTAATCACTGCGATCACGTGGCCTTAGGCGGTAGAGAGGCGAACGATCGCTACATCTACAGAGAGCGCAGTCCAGCTGTCAACACGTTGTGTGCGCTACATCTACAGAGAGCGCAGTCCAGCTGTCAACACGTTGTGTGCGCTACATCTACAGAGAGCGCAGTCCAGCTGTCAACACGTTGTGTGCGCTACATGTACAGAGAGCGCAGTCCAGCTGTCAACACGTTGTGTGCGCTGCCTCATTCACGTCTCGTCCTATATTGTGTCCATGATATGACTATTTCGCCAAGTATCATCGATATCAGAGACAATTTGTATTAATACATCGTAACTAGTTTGTGGAATGTACATAGTTAAGCCGAATATTATTTAACTTTGTACAGTAAATCACATTTACGACATTAACGAATGAACCATCCAACTTTTCGGTTCCTTCTTCCATTGATGACTTGTGTTATTTACGGTAAAGAAAAGACTACTTAAACAATGTGATCATATGAAGTGAATTGCTTTTAGTGAAGAAGATGGTCCATGTTAGATGTGGTATTAGTAGCTTAATGTCTCGTGAGCAGCACATTAAGCTTTTTTCTATCTTACTGTATTAAGCGTTACACTCTAAAATTTCTTTTAAGGCACAAGGTCGGTTCGTGTAGAACGGAAAGAAAAATGAAAAAATTGTAACATTTAATCTTATAATCTTCATATTTCCTTCAAAACCGAAGTTAGCAGGCTGAGACGCAGAGCACAGCTGGTAGCTAGTATACATTTTATCCAAGTTTTAACATTTCGTTTTACTGAAGTGGATTATGAAATGATAGCAAATATTTTACATATTGTATTACGACGTACTCATACAATACTAATTAGCTAATGTAACGTGCTCGGCTCGTATATTCAGTTTGCTCTCGAAGGTATTCAGTGTTCACACTTGGAAGTGTAAGACGAATGTCAACTTGTTATCAGTGAGAGCTTCTCCCGTTCATCATGTCTACTGCCGCCATGTTTTATTATTCAACCTACAGCTGCTACATGCAGATATGTATCAAATGTATTGAATATCTGTTCAATAACAAAATAAATAACTTTACTTACGTTGCGGAAGGCAAACGCCATTCTAATTTTGTAAATGACTGATGGATACTAGCGAGACCTTCCTGTACAAAATCGTATTTGTCCGACAACTCTAAGTAGGGTTATGTATTTTAGTTTTTAGTTTACGTTAGTAACACGGGAACATATTAACTTGTAAGAAGGAAGGAACATTGTTAAACAAGCTACCTTGACTTATTATAAGTCAGGATGTAGACCTGACTTTATCGCACGGCTTCGACCGCTGTATCGCCGGTTCTTTCCGTGTCCGAAAAGATATTTGTGAATGAAGAAATAATATTAACGTTGGCGGCGACTGGGACGACTGTAGTTATAAATAAGCTCTCTTATAAATAAGCTCTCTTATAAATAAGGTCTCTTATAAACTCCGGCTCCTGTGTGTATATGTATAAGATATGCGTATGTTC
>JAFELO010002386.1:7188-33908 GCA_017140195.1 Eumaeus atala
ATCGATTCGACCGGGCAGGCCCCTACTCGGGCCACGGCGCTCGCTATTTCCTCAGGGGAGGCGGAATCGTCCAACCCGCTGATGCGGAGCTCCGCGCATTTTTCGGGACGAGAAATCTGAACATCGTCCCCTAGTGCCTCCTTTAGTTTGACGGCGAGTGCATCTGCCCCGATCTTGCTTTCTGCACCGGGCACCTCTAAGATGCGGGCTCCCGTCATTGCCAATCGAAACCTCACTGCTGGGATCTCGAGGGCGATCAGGTCAACCTTTTTTTTGGCCTCTACCAACACCCCGGCATACGAGACTCCTCTCTCTGCCGCGCCTGGTTGCAGCGTTATTACTACAGCGGCTGATTTAGGGGCACGTGGCTTTCTGCTTTTCTTCCCCTTGTCTTTTTTCCTGTCGGCCTCACTCGTTGGTTTGGCCTTCCTTTTCCCCTTCTTGACGACATCCGTCCACTCCGTCGTCGTCTCAACCGCAACTGGGGCAGATTCTGTCCTGCTCTTTTCTGCAGCAGCTGCAGCCATTTTCCTCCTGGCAGGTTTTTGCCTAGGTGTAGGGTTAGCCGGTGGCATGAGCGTAGTCACTTGCGATTGCTCTGCCGCAACCGCTGGCGCCCTTTCCTTATCGGATGCGAGCGGGGGCCGAAGGCGCAGCGCGGGCAGCAGGCGAGCTTCCAGACCCTCCAGGCGGGCGTCCATGCGTGCGTTCGTTTGTGCAACCACTTCGCGCATGGCCCTTTGCAGCAATTCCTCCAGATCCATATTAGCCCCTGGTATTGGGGCTGCAGGAGCCACCTCTTGTCGTGGGAGCACCAGTTCTTTCCTGAGGCTCTCCAGTTCTTTTCGCAGCTCACTGACCTCTCTCGGAAGGCGGACATTAGCCGCCTCCAGAGCCTTCGTTTCGGCCGACGACGTCCTACTGAGGAGAGCCGCTGCCGCCTCTTGAATAGCGGCGGTGGCCACATTCAGTGCCTTAACGCACGGCCCACTCAGATTCCGGGACTTCTTAACGACCCCGGTAATGGACGCCAGGCTGTGGGAAATTGTGGCACCCAACGCACTGGCAGTCACTTCAGCCTCGCCGGCAGCATCTGAACCGCCGGACTCCGAGAATCTCGACACACTTCGCAGGGTAGGAATGCGCCGTGTCAGACCTATCATTTCCTTGTCGATCTCGACCTCAAGTGCCTCGCGTTCAGCAGCAGCCAAGTCCTTGTTCGCTTGTGCGAGGCCAACATACTCGCCCGTTGTGGGCGGTCTGCCCCTGCCACGTTTGGCTCGGGCCGTGGTTTTCGACCTGGTCGTTGCAGCCGTTTTCCCGTCCTTATCAGATTCCTCCGGGTCGCCACCACGACGTTTGCGTAGGAAACGCTATGCACCCCGGGGAGAAACCACAGCCTGCGCCTCCACCGGCGCGTCACCTTCGCTGGAGCTCGATGCTGAAGAGCTGAGTCCAGAGTGTTCGCGGAAAAACCGCGACTTCCTTCCTGCCGACGGTACAGGCGTACTTACGCCCGGAACCGGTTCGTTGTTGCCAATCGATAAGTTATCAGAATCCATATTCTTTCCAAAGTCGTTGTTTTTATCACATGAACGAGCGGATTGCTCGTCCAAGAAGCAGGTAGGGCCCACCCCGTAGTACGGAGGGCAGCTCCCCGCCGAAGCGGAGAGGTGGGATTCCCCCTTTCGAGGACCCACCCGGGGACAATTTTCTAAGCTGCTTTGTTCCATTGAAGAAATTGTTATGCTCATTTGGGTTGAGCACAAACCCGTAACCAACACGAAAACAGGACGCCCTCACGACTGGCCTTCCCGCCAGCCATGCATCCCCTCGCCGGACGTCAAAACTTGGGATTGGGTGTCAGATTATCAGCCGTTGGCCGGTTGAGGCCCCCACTTTCAAAACGGAAACTAGAGGGGTCAACCGACCACCGTTGCCCAGGGTGCACCTCGAGGAGGTTATCTGACCTTAGCACCCCATGGACAACTAGCTGCCCCGACAGGCGCTGTCCTGTCACATGTTGAATTTGTTGTCGTGGTAACGCGTGACGGTTAGGAGGTCGTAATTAAAATTTTTTTTTTTATATATATTTTCATTATTATTGTAAATCAATGAAATTTGCCCATGTTTTGTGAAATATCTGCGAGAAGTCAGGACGCACTGTCAGTATATACCAATGTTTCGCCAGGCTCATAGCCACTAATTGGAATGAGGAAGTACCGTCATGTACACCTCTTTGGTCATGAACGACGGGTAGCGAGCATTGTTAGTTAAGTCTTTAGGTTGCCTCGCTGTTGGGAGGAAATTTCATCGATCGTGTTCAGATGCTATAGATAGTGAGCTATGCGAAATGAATTGCTGTTAGGTATAACATATTCCTAAAAACCAACCAAATAGCAATTCGTTTACCAATCTTGGTCGTTCATTATTACGTTATTGTTTGATGGATTTTCCGTAGTATAGAGGGTAAACATCCATATTATTGTCATGCAGATGCATTGCCATCCTTTTTTTCTTCCCTCCAAAGGGCCACGGGCTACTCACAACCCGCACGATGCGCAGCGTAGCATACTTTATAGCGGTGTCACGTGAGCGTGGGGTATCTTCCCGGTATTGCCGGCCTAATTTAGCTGCAATGCAGCAATACATCTTACTTTATTTTAGAAGAAGGCTGATGTATTCTCAAAATTTTATTTACTTTTTCAATTTTATGTTGTAAGTAGCATACTTTTTGTGTTGATAACCATGAATTTGATTAAATAGTGTCATGTATGTTTTCATCCTCCTATGCAACGGAATTGGGCTGGCACGACCGGGGAGGTACCTCTCGCTCACATAAAGCTGCCGCGAATTGACATTTACAGTATCGCGTTTCGTGCTCTTTGTGAGTAGGTTCGGTGGTCCTGGGGGGGGGGGGGGGACGAAGGAGGGCAACGCATCGGCATAGTAATTATGTAGATGTACTCTACTCGTTAAAAAGGCGACGATTGATCGTTTGATCTATTCTGTATAAAGAAAGCATTATTACACAACACAACAATTGTGAAACAGACAAAGCTGATAAGGCTACAATACAGCAACTGCACACTAAATCATCTGCTGAGAGATAGAGATTGTAAGAATACAATTGATAGTTGTATTCATGGTATACATTGTATTGTAAGAATACAAAGCAAGGTTCAAACGCTAACCCCTATCCTTGCCCTGTGAGATGAGATGACGACATATGCAAATACTCAAATGACTTTAGAAAGTATTTGAAGAAGAAGAGAGAGAGGGTTGCCCGTAATTTCCAAGTATCACATCCAGACTTGATTAGATAGAACCATCTATTATGAGAATTTTGGAAATACGTCAAAAAAGAAATAATTCATTACTCATTTCTCGGTATAGTGCAACGCAACCGCGTAATAACACATTCTCGTCCATAATCGCTTTAAAAAGACACTATGAAACGCCAGTGTGGAGGTAAAGACTTAAGAATGCCCAGGTTTGCTCCCATTAAAAATACGTTTGAAATTGTAATATTACTGGCAGAACGTTGGTAGAACGTGCTGCTCATGACAAGACAGATTAAATTAGCCAAGAGGTTTAATGTAATACCCGCGAGTGGACGGCAAATCGGCTTAGCGATAAACCCCATCCGGTGACCTTGTATACTTTCAAATGATATTTTGTACATAATCTGCACCCAGCGGCCAGCCCATTCAATAAATATGGTCATCTTTGATATACTTTATCCCGATCACTAGGGACTACGAGGGTTATTGTACATTGTAATGATATATGTTTGACATGATAGGAATCGCCACTTTAGCAGCAAAACAGCAGTAGAATATTCAACTATAGTCTATAGACAGCAGTGGCGTAACTACATCGTTTTCATCGAAATAGACCTCTTCCTTTTTATAGATATTGCACAGGGGAAGAAATGGGCAACCGGTCCCACTTGGTGACAACATACGCCCATCAACATAACCGTAATGCAGATGCGTTGTCCTCTATTCCTTCTCCTCTCTAATGGACCACCGGCTACTCACAAACTGCAATAGTTTTTATCATTTTAACAGCAAATGTCTCACAAAGAATTAGATAAATGTTTTTTTGTTTTCTAAGGAACCTCCATTCTGTTCAGCGATCACACAAGCAATTATGTTCTTGCACTGCCTAATATAATTATTAGCTTTGTGTGCCTTGTTGTTGACAGATTCGTGGCACCTCAGTTTAGACAGTATTCGGTTCATCCACGAGCCCCACACCCCATTGGACCGGTGGCATTGTGTAAGTGCATTTTCCCGCAAAAGAAAAAAAAAATGTTTTATCAGTTTTGCGTGTACATGTGATGCGTGTGTATGTGTGTATTTGCGTAAGTGTGATACATACGTATAGCTAACACAAATAGAATAATATAATAAATAATAGATCTCAACCTTTATTATATTCATTGTAAACTTATTGATATCTTAATTTTACGCGAATGTTATTCATAATAATAAAAGTAGTTTTAGAGATCTTATCCCGGTTTATTTAATTGTTTAACCAGCTGGCTTCACAGTAACCATGGTTACGGGTGGACGGACATGACAGGTACCATGATCATCTTTACAAAGACATTTAGCTCCTGCGCGCCCGTCCTCTTGGCATTGGTAGCAGCTGCACCTATCAATAAAAATAACATTGCGGGTTCTTGGGTTGAGGCGCTGATTAATCTCCAGAAACACTGGTTGTCCAATTGTAGAAAACCCTTTATTGTTAGATAGCCCATTTAACAAGGCTATCCTTTGAGCCATCACGACCATCACGTAGGAGCGGAGTATGTGAAAACGCTAGTACTCATATAAATCGATTCTAACTGTCTCGCTGGTGCATACCCCTCCTTTTATGTTATCTATACGTTGTCTATAGGTCGGTTTGGGGTGGGTGGAGATGTGAAGATGAAGACGCAAGTGAGCATGACAACAATAATGTGGATGTCAATGGGCATCGGTGCTGGTCAAAAATTTTTAATTTCTTTTTCTATTGTGATTATATGGGTTATAAGCAACATACAAGAAACATACAAAATAGAGAGCACCTCTGGTGCAGCCTCTGTGGGTTGCTGAGCCAACGGAGTATGAAATATTTTATGGATCTTAAGCCAGAAATAAAATATCATCATTATTAGGTCTTCAAGAAAAGGGCATACTTACTCCTTAAAGGCCGGCAGCGCGTCTGCAAGACGCCTTGTAAATGTCTGTGGACGGCGACAGTCACTACTCACCTACTATAAATAAATATATTGCCAACGTTAGAGAAACAAAGGTATTATCCAGTTTCTTTCAAAATGAATAAATAGTGAAAGGGGTTCAAGATTTGTTCATAGGAAGGCAAGCATGTAGTCGGTTTGCCTACAAGTAATAGGCTACCGACGTTTTGTGGTCATTATGTAAAACTATAGGATATAGATTTGTGGCTACCTTCCTATATTCGGCCAAAGCATAACCGTTAAAAAACAACTAGAATTTCTCTCAATTTTAACCTTCCCTTCAAACATCAGAGTACAAATACTGAAACTGCTTCTCTTGTACTTATTAGCTAAAAATTGTGATAATCAGAAGAACTAATTAACTAAAGAGAATAATTATGGTGTAATTAAACGATCGTACATTGAAGCGTGTTTTGTAAGTCGTTAAGATACGCCAGTTGTGGTAGATAAGTAACGGCCGGATTAGATGATGATGAGTACATTACCGTTGTAGCTACATGATAAACAATCTCTACTAATTACCGGCGAGAACAACTAAGACTCGTCGTGAAGATTAATAAGATTTAACCACGCGAACATTAAACAATGACGCCGGAGGAATATGAATTGCCACTATCAATTACGTCCGGCTGAACACCTGGGTCATTGATTCTCAAGTAACTTGTTATTTCCTTTCTTTTATTGCATTGTAGAAAGGAACCTTTAGACGTTCAGACGGACGTGACTCTGTCTATGGAGAGTCCCGTAGCAGTACACAAAAAAAAAATCAACTGCCTAATCGATTTCGTCGAAAATAATTTTCATTTCTTTTTATTGAATTCTACAACTAAGTATTTTTTTACAATTAAGATATTAGAGGACACATTTCTTACCACTTTCAAAGTATTTATAAGTATATTGGCACAGTTTAAACATGCTTTTAGAACCTGCCATACCTTACAGTAAGGCCTTCCTAATGACAACTTAGGCCGTTATATCTCTTAATATTTTTTTATATTGCTACTATTCATAATTTTATTCTTAAACATGATACTACGTAATTTTGTTGCGGTTCATAAAAGAAAAATCT
Organism: Eumaeus atala; assembly: GCA_017140195.1. Lineage (NCBI taxonomy): Eukaryota > Metazoa > Arthropoda > Insecta > Lepidoptera > Lycaenidae > Eumaeus > Eumaeus atala. The sequence goes on from JAFELO010002386.1 coordinate 13,506, forward strand.
TGTGTCTTCTAGTTAAAGAAGACACAAGATTCTTCGCTAGCACCATTAACGGTAGGGACAAATGCAATAAAGTCCCGTTGTAAGGAAAGTATTTGTTCATTTGACTGCGGAACCCCTGAAATAAGAATACGTTATTAGTTAAAATAAAACTATTTTACACATTTTATCGTAGTTTATTTATATAACTACTTACGACATCAATATGTTATTTGCATCATAAACAACGGTCCCAATTTCTACGTGACATAGTTCACATATATTTTCTTACTTAATATTATTATATTAAGCCCTATATGAGTCCCATTATAGTCCAAACGCCACCCCCCATTTTTTCCACTTTCCTCTATCCAGGGCTTCGTCGCACTATTAATACCATAATTGCTGATAATATTTAATATAATTTTTATTCATACTTCGATAGATCTTTCCCAAAGTGGAGTATCATAGACACGGCACACAATGTTATAGTAACACAATACAGCAACAGTAAAGACTAGTTTACTTTTAAGCTAATATATTAGTTTATTTTCCATTACTTATTGAAAGCATTTCTAAGCAATTCAATAGTTGCTTGGTAAGAAATCTAAAGACCAAACATATCTGAAAATATCATGCAAAAACGAATAATATGGATGGAACTGGAGGAGGAGTCCAAGGAGTCAAAATATAGCGGTCTACTGGGGAAGTACCTCCAGTATACACAGCACCGCCGTGTTCTGCTGTGCGTCAGACACCTAAATAACTAGTTTTGGTTCAACGTAGTTTGATATATTTCATCTATGAGGGATGATTTAATCGGCGTTTAAAAAAAAAAAAAAACGGCGACCGCACGTGACTTTACAGTCCGATCCTAGAGCGGCAGACACATCAGCACTTGCTCTTTTTACAGTGAGTACATCTAACCAGGCCGTGTTGTACTGTGAGATTTATAGGTCAATAGAGTATAAGGATGCAAACCATCGACGCCATAGACGTGGGGTTTAAGAATATAATCTAGAAACACGTCGTGTCTCCGAACATGGAAATGTGTATAAGAAACATTTCCATATTGCCTTCATCAAATATAAACTCAATTCACAACACATTATATTCATGACATTGGTCGGATATATTAGTACTCTATAATAACAAGACATATCAAAGTTTTCCACGTATGTTACTTGTAGGAGAGAAGGGTTTCAGGGTCGGATTGAGTAACTTTTGAACTTTCCGTGTAGTTCAATCAACGTTGCTCGCTTCTGTATAAAAAATATTATAACACCAATATGTTCACACAACAACGGTCCTTATATAAACTGTTTTGATTATATTATCAGACATAACTCCTAATTATTTCCCACAATTACACTGCCCTCTTTCCACTTTCGGGTAAAATCTGCCCCAATGAAACCCTCCTTTCGAGATTCGGGACCTTTAATTTATTCCAGATTATCAAATATGCTTTTAATTTCAATCATATCTTTTCTGTAGCTTTTGCGTGATATAAAACATCATATCATCATATATAAAGCAAGTAATCATATAAATTTTTATTTGTAGTTTCTGTTAAAATGTTTTCTGCACAATAAGAAATATTTCATTCACTCATTTCTTCCGATAGTGCGAAAACGACATCCCCATGACCAAAGGAGATATGTAGCCTTCCGTCCATTTATAAAAGTACAAGATACACGATTTCATACTGAACTGTCACTCTAAAGCTTCCTTATGTGTATGCTGCAGTTCGTGCTGGTTGTTTGTTTCCCGTGGTCCTTCGGAGGGGAGGAGGAAATGAGGGCGAAACATTAAGATTATGTGAATATCTATGGTGATAGTAAAAGAAGGCTCCAACTGGCCGTAGTATCATAGACTAAAAGGAACTAACATTTAAAGAAACTCAACCCTACAATTGCCAGTGTTCCGTATAGTATATACATTTCCGGTGTATAACTAGGTACAGATTAAACATAAAAATATTATTTCACTGTGTGGTCAGCGGTCGGTATCCACCGCAAAGCCGCTTTTCCGTCCACGCGCTGGTGTTATGTTAAGCCTCTTGGGTATTTAATCTGCCTCAGCATGGGCGGATGGCTATATGTATTTTCTACAGGATAAATTATTACTTAAATTTATTTTTTAATTGAGTGTAACACAGCATTTCCTTTATATATGAAATATCCATAATTTCACGTCGATACATTTGCTGGACAATATTTATTGCAGTACATAGGCATTCCCGTTCAAAATTCTTACTTTTACAACACAAGTGCAGTCGAGCTCTGTAATAACTACTAAGACATAGCATACAGTTACTAAACACTATATTACCGTCACTCTCGAATTTCTTATATATTTTTGTGCCTTATAAATGACGTCTGTTACGTCTCGTTTCACAGAGAAGTATTTTATTACCGTCACCTTTACAAATGCTTTACATAAAAGTGCCATTTCTGTCTTGAAACAGATGTGACAATAGCTTTTATAAGGTACCTTTCACATGAATATTATTTGTGATAGACATGAGAAAGTATTTCTCTCTTAGTCTACAGAAAAATTGTATTATTATAGTAAAACATTAAACTAAGGCAAGCGGGGAAAGTAAATGCCTCACAAATCATGCCAGAGTGGTTATTGTTCTATATATTTTCTTTTCTTTCCTTATTTATGAAATATGTTACTGCAGACATTAATAGACTTATAATGTTGAGGGTATTCGAGACAGCGTATCTGTCCCCGGTCGTCCCGGCCGAATTCGGTTGCAATGCATCATGGAACTACCTCATACTAAAACAACATCCTACCTACCTCTTTTAGCAACAATCCTACAACTTTTTTAATTTTTTAATTTAATGTAGCATAGATAGATTAAAATCTGAAAACATCACATTTTTTTAGGATAAAAAGTAATGGATAGACTTTAAAATTAAAAGTCCTGTTACATTTTTCTTCGAGATAAAAAGTTACGTATACTTTTAAATTAAAAGTCTTGATAAATCTGTTTCGTTTGTTAAGTAGTAAGAATTGAAAAGAAAAAAAAAAACAAAAATCAACAAAAAAAAAAAAAAAAAAGGAACAAAAATCGGCTGAATAATAGTGAAAATTGCTTCGTATATCATATGGCCTATATTCCTGCTTTCCTGTTACATTTGCGGAGGATCACGTATTTGGTAATTTATTGCGATTACGTCGGACCCAGCAGTAGAATATTTGAACTTACGTTACGGGATGCTTTATGGAAAATCAATTTGGAAACGTAATCTTAACGGTAAGATCTTTTGAACGCAGTGGTATAGATACTATTAATGCTTAGTATTGCTTAGTAACATAAGTCTTTGTGATATTTACCACAGCAGTAGGCTAACGTGGTGTGATAAGTCCACAGAGATTATTATTATTCTTTTATAGAAAATAACATATCTGATGTTACACTTCAGAAACGAATATCTCAGAAAGTTACCGCTAAATCAAAAATCTTTCATGGAAACCTCTGTATCATATCTCTGTATTTCTAAATAGAAAGTAATATCTATCCAGTGACGCCGCACACGGCTATGGTCTCTGGAAAAAAATCTTCCACCAGTTACGTGTATTGAATGCTCAGTTTACCGGACGCTTCTTCTCTGCCCACACCAATTCGGTTGTAATTTTGCAGGTCACTACTATGAGGTAGTGAACTAATTTGATGAAGTTATCAATATATCGATTTAATAATTTAATTGATGATAATACTAAAACAATATCGCTTTAACAGTTAATATGTCTTCCGCACACGCTGAATGTTTATGATCAATTGAGTTATACCGGCGGCGATGTTTGTTGTGTCGACTGTCCGTGACGTCGTTTGTGATTGTTGTGAAATTGTTTTATATGCGTACACATCATTTGATGCGACGGAGGAAAATAATATTAATTAAATAGGGAATATTTCCGGTTAATGTTGAACTAAAAAGTCCGAGTTCATGATAAATGATTTTCATTTATTATCTAACCGTGGACCGTAGCCCACTCACAACAAAGCCAAATTTCTCTCATGCAAAAATACATAAAATATTTACACTGCGCTGCTGGTACAGGTAGTATCTCTCTTACATAAAATTAGCGACGCACTTTGGTATTACATGCGGTTTAAAAATGGCGCGATTTTAAAAACGTAAACTTACACATTATCTCATGTGGGCGACCTCTCCAGCTGGAACAATTCGGCTGTAATGTAGCTTCAGGTCTAGCATGCGCTAGGATTGAACGAGTATAAAATTTTTGAAGTTCGATAACAAATTTGTATGAACCCTATTTTGAATAAAACATTTTCAACTCGTTTCATTTTATTTCACTGCAGCAAGCTACCCTATCGTATCGCTGCAATATACGATAAGACAGGAGACAAAGCAAATGTATATGATGTGATGAGGTATGTGTCCCTTACTACTGAGAGTACCCAGTGCTATTCAAGTTAGATATCTGATTCTTCCCATACTATGTGATAATTAATGCGTTTAACAAAGGACCCGTGTCAATGGAATGTACGGCTGGGCACACGCTGCGAGTTACAGCGAATACGTCGAATATAAAAGGTATCATTATTGAACGGCACGGTTTAGTAATCTTCAACTTATTGCACTTGTGTAAAATATATAAATATGTATTGTTTAGTTTCGTTACAATATTTACCTGAAAAAGAAAATCAAGTTGAATTCGATTCACTTCCCGGTATAAATCTGATCATATTTTAAATTAAATATAGTTGATGTGATGGTGGAACCAGAAGGTGGCCATGGGAACTCGATAATCAACGTCACAAACCAATTCAAATAAGACTCAGTTATTCATGTTTTTAAACCTAAGAAAAAATATTTTTTCTATAATTTACTTATTTGTGTGACTTGTCTTATTCTCATTATTTAAGTGTAAAACTCATAACTACTACAACTACCTCACAACTTTTCATAATTTAACGTTATAACTTTTTTAAATAAATTTTTGAATTTATTGGCACCAGTCTTGTTAATAATTAATACTTAAATCGACTATGTTCCACGGCTTCAACCAAATGAAATCTATTCCAAGGAAATCGTTCACTTTTTCAGGATAAAAATATTTTATTTGTGCAAAATTTAATTCAAATTCCTGTTCAGAATGGTTAGCGTGAGACATGTTTGTTAAACATACATATAAACGTTTGCATGTAGAATATGAGTTTAATAATATTTTAAACATTATTTATTTAAAATTCTTGAAAATTTGTTGCACGGCGCGGTGTAAACCATCAGTACTCGCAGCATTGCGCCTTGCGCAGTATTTTGGTGGTAGTGGTTCGTAGCGCGGCGTTATAGCGTAGCGTAGCATTACAGCAATATTCAACCTTTACGACGATGGATCCATTTATCCAAAATTTATTCGCTGCTACAGGGTCCTTAGTAAAACAGTTCATTTAACCCTTTGTTAATCAACACAAATTCTTTAACGAGTTTCAATAAATTTTGTTTTTTTCAATGAATCTAGCCATCTTTTGAGGTTCAAATTAACGAACAGTAATGCTTCAAAGGTTGAGTTTTTTTTAATACCGAATTGGACTATATGTTTGCATTGTGTTTCTTTTGTCGATCCAATAGGTTTTTATTAATTATTATAGTGAGGAAATGAGAATAATATCATACCATAGAATAATAATATCAACAGTAAATAGTAAAGAAGCTTGAAGCCGGAACGGCTATAGTAAAGCCGTTAATTAATTTTAATTCCTCAAATGAGGAATCCAATTTCTATATTGTTTTATAAAAACAGTCCATTTACTTCGTGGGTCAGATGCAACGTAGGTTGCGATAAACATAGCATTCGAATTCGCTAAGGATCTTCATAGAGGTTCGTTTAGAACACAGTTTGAAATGAAACAGGCGTAAACTCTAACAGCAACATTGGTGATGCACCGCATGCCCAGCCTCATATTAGGTTAGCACTCTGTACCCCTCTTACAAGAAGAGGGGACCAAAGAGCGACAAGCGTAGACGCTTTTACGCACGGGGCAGGGGGCGAGGATGGGAACTTCATCGTATTGCACTGTCCCAAAGTCAGTGGGGTTGTCCTGTAGTGCGGGGCAAACCCATCTGTGGAGGTGTAGTTGGTACCTTTGGGGGCTGACCAGCCGTCGAGGTTCCTGATGAATTGTTTTTCCATGGCGCCTGACCAAAGGCAGCACTGATGGCACTTGCGGTGGTTTTTGTGGATACTCGGCACCACAATGTGCTACGAGACCCACTCATCACCCAAGGCGAGTGAAGGCGCGTAAATGCGTTTCCCAGTGTGTCAACGTCCGTCGCGTATCACACCATCGAGTGCATGTTAGTTTGACCCATCGGGTCATCAATGTACAGGTGTATAGGAGAGAAGTGATTCATCTAACAACTACATTTAACTTGGTTGTATCGAAGCGAACGTATGTTATACTTTTTACGTCAGTGTTATTGTGCGTCTGTGTTTCATTTCGTTGTATTTATCATTGTAAAAGTAAAGACATATTTTAATAGTCAACATATTATGTATGCATATACAGTATAAGCATCCCGTCCATCAGATGGCACGTTAAGCCGTCGTTCCTCTGCCCGATTTCCCTCCGGTCGTGTCGGATTGCCGTCTCCTATGAATAGTAGAATGAGGGAACAGTGCACTTTGCCTACGCAAACACTTGTACACTATGATGTGTTCTATTCAGTTTGTTAATCTCCATAGAGATGGCCGCCGAGGCGTAATTCGGCTACGCCAATATTATTATTATTAACATAAGTTTCCTGGGCAGTATGAGTCAATTGCTGTAGCTTGACATAACAAAGGAAATCGATCATCGCTTTGTTATGAAATCTTACACACTAATAATGTAAGGGCGACAGAATCAGCACCACGCACTGATGCGTGTCTGTCGTATAGTTGTATAGATCTCGCATCGGGTTAAAATCATAGTAAAACGTAAACATAAAGTGACGGGACGCCTCTGCGTCTGTTTGGCGAACTGCCAAATAAAATGCAATATTTTGCTAAACAACATTCTACACAAATGAAAATGCACATTATTTGTATACACCGTGGGTATATTTTCCTCGCTACGCTCAGAAATAAAATAGCTTATAGAGTTGAAGCAAAAGTGCTACATCACAACAGTCATTTCCCAACGGAAAGAAAATTGTCCGCTTTACATTTTTCCGGTGTTAGCGGGCCTGATCGGTGGAGTGGAACAACCCCTCTATTATAGGGGTTTGCTTGTGGGGGGATGCGTTTTTTTAGTATTTATTGAGATGATGTATTCCTGTATATAATACATCATTGTGAAAACTTCACCAGCTTTCACGGTTCAAGCGATACAAGTCCGATGATAGACGAGACGGGCGATTGGCACCGAAGTTAGTTGTTAGTAACAGAGTCCCGTCTTTACTCTTTGGGGGGCGGAACCCTTTGAAATATACCATTGGAAAATATCTACTTCAAATATAAACACGGCTAAAACAACAATAAAAAGAAGTGCAATGATTAAAACGAGGACGCAAAAGGAACAGTTCTGTTTCATTCTAATTCATTCTAATTGCACTTTGGCATGTCCATTGTTAATCCTTGATACTTTCTGATTAAGCAACAAAAATGTTTGCCCGTTAGATTAAAAAAATATTAATACTTCAATTTATTTTCATGTTCCAGAAACTTTTGTGGAATTCTCTTTAAATTATGCTCAGCCGTAGCAGTCGCCCGACAGCTCGCTAAATACATCTGGAGATTTAATATTGTAATTCCGTCTCTATTAACTTCATTCGATTGACAGAAACGGAATAAAAATTTGAATCAGTAGCTCCCAATTTATTTTAATTCTACGTCGGAAATACAGTTACTTTTCCACAATATTATTTAAGATTCAGATTGTAAGAAAGAATACATTTCCACAGGTTCCCTTCAAATTAATTCCTTCGGGTTTGTCAATGTTTTGTTCAGAGTTCCTTACTTAAGGGTTTTAAGGATCGCTACTATTTTTTCCACCGTTAGTCTGCTAGTATATTTATGCGTATGACTGTCCAAAATGGCACTGCCGCCGTCTCTCCAACACTGCCCCACCCGTGCGCCCACTACTTCATCATAACAGACAGCTGCGCTATCATGCAGAGGATAGGGCCGACATATTTGTCAGACATGTAGAAGTTCAGTTCTCCCCCTTTTCTACCTCGGCCGGCGAGCATGTGGAATAGGTGATGCAGCATGTAAGCGAGTTCAACAATAGCTTTTTTGAGGCCGACCCTAGCCTAGTTCCTTCCCCTGGAACAGTCCAGCGTGCCCTATCACGACTCAAAATTAACAAGGCCCCAGGCCTTGACAAAATTACCAACCTTATGCTCAGACGCCTACCCGCCAAGGCCATAGCAAGTATTACGCAGATTTTTAACGGCATCATCCGGACAGGGCACTTCCCAGGGATTTGGAAGACTGGCCTAGTTATTATGATACCAAAACAGCGGAAAGACATAAGAAAAGCAGCCAGTTACAGACCTCTTACCTACAATTTCCAAAGTCTTTGAGGGACTACTCCTCAGACTGTGACAGGGCACAGCACCACCCTTCAGCTCGCCAAAGTGATACACATGCTTACCGGCGCGTTGAATAAAAAGGAAACGGCCGGTGCCGTTATCCATGAACGCAGCCCACATGGCCCAGAAGCTCCAGAGAGCAAATCTTTTAGCGGACTGGCTCCAGAAATTGTGCCTGTCAGTAAACCCTAGCAAAACGCAAGCCCTGCTAATGTCCAAATCTTTACGTCCACCACCTCAGCTAACGATCGCCGGCGAAACGATCCCTTGGGTTCGTACCGCCAAGTACCTGGGTGTCACACTGGATCTTGCCTTGAACATGCGAGCCCACGTCAAGCACGACGTAGCCGGCGCAGGGGTTGTAACACAATTGCTGCGCCCGGCTATGACTGCACACTTACCCATCAAAATTAAACTTGCCACATAATAAACATACATACGTTCGAGGCTCACGTACGCGGCGCCGGCTTGGTACCACTTGGTAACGGACTCGCTTAAACAGCGACTTCGCGCCAAGGAGAAACGAGCCCTCAGTCAAACGTACTAACACCCCAGCTGGGTAGGACAGCTAAGTTCCGACACTGGTCGCGATCCAATCCTTGCCGAGACTCCCACCTGTGTGGTTGTACTCGGCAGGGACATGGAGAAACCGCCCCAGTCCCCCGGACCGTCACTCTACCAACAGCATATATCCCTACCTCAAAAACCGGCGTATTGATATACCCTGCGGTAGCTACCTCGTGTAGGGAGCAAGTAGCTCCGACCGCGAAGAACCGCCCCCTTGCAAGGGCGAGGACTATACCGGAAAATAGCACTAAAGGGTATTGTGTCATTTTAAATAATTATGTCGTTTCTTTATAGTATACACCGAACGAATTTTATACACTGCGGATAGAACGATTCCTGAGGAAGGTTTTAGCCTATAGTTGTCCTTGTTATTCACGGGCGAAGCCGTTGCGTATCACTAGTATATTAATCTATATCACAGCTAAAGTCACGTGTTTAAAGTTATACGAGTATAACAATAACAAAATTAGTTGATAATTAAACACACGCGTCACGTGTAAAGATTGATAAAGACCGAGCGAGCTGTAGCTGGGAGGGGAGGGGGGACGGGACTGAGCGAATCATAATTAATTTTAATTAACTGTGATTCTTTGTGATTTCACCATACAAAATATTTGCGTATTATATAAACAATGAATTACCAAACCAATATATTTAATGGTCTCTGTAAATCTATATCTATACATATAATAGAACAGACAAAAGGTGTGTCTGTACGCATAATATAAAAAAATATACAATAATGGGGAATTATAATAACGTGAAAGTAGTAGGAAAATTTTATGAAAAAAGAATTGACTGTTTGTATGTTAGTCTGTTTACTAACGGACAGATTTACATGAAACATGAAATTTTCTGGATGTACAATAAGCCTGATTAATATATAGGACGTAGGAAGGACTACGAAGCCGCATGCATCAACTAGTAGCAAACAAATGAGTGACAAAAATCCTTGCTTTATAAGACAGCAACAATACATTTAGCTTTTTAGTACAGGGACAAACGTGCTATGGGAGAGAGCCCGTATGTACCGTAGGGCTCAATTCGGCTGCAATGCATGTGTCACTATACCTTATTGGTATTTCTTCTTATTAACTTTCACTATTAGTACACAAGTATTCGTGTATACTGATATTGTAAAGAGGAAAGATTTGAATGTTTGTTTGTTTATTTTCACTTAATAGGTTCCGAAAGTTATGTAGTTGCGGCAAGTATGGACAACTAGCTGCCCCGACAGGCGCTGTCCTGTCACATGTTGAATTTGTTGTCGTGGTAACGCGTGACGGTTACGAGGTCGTAATTAAAATGTACATTTCCCTTATTTTTGTAAATCAATGAATTTTTGCCATGTTTTGTGAAATATCCGCTGGAAGTCAGGACGCACTCCTAAAATATAACACTGTTTCGCCAGGAGCATCGCCACTAACTGGAATGAGGAAGTACCTTCTTGTACATCTCTTTGGTCATGAACGATGGGTAGCGAGCGTTGTTAGTTAAGTCTTTAGGCTGCCTCGCTTTTGGGAGGAAATTTCATCGATCGTGTTCAGATGCTCTAGATTATTCCGTGAGCTATGCGAAATGAATTGCTGTTAGGTATAATATATTTCTAAAAACCAACCAAATAGCAATTCCTTTACCAATCTTGGTCCTTCATTATTACGTTTTTGTTTGATAGATTAGCTGCTTATTAGGGCTGCAATACAGCAACTGCACAATGAATCAACTGCTAAGATTTTGTAAGAATACAATTGATAGTGTAAATATGCGTCAAGGCAAGGTTCAAAGCACTAACCCCTATCCTTCCCCTGTGAGATGAGATGATGACATATGCAAATACTCAAATGACTTTAGAAAGTATTTGAAGAAGAAGAGAGGGGGGGTTGCCCGTAATTTCCAAGTATCACATCCAGACTTGACTAGGTAGAACCATCTACCCTGAGGGCATCGAACAAAAGAGAATTTTCAGAATCTGTCAAAAAAATAGATAAATCATGACTCATTACTCGGTGAAGTGTAAATATATAATAACACATTCCCGTCTGTTATCGCTTTAAAAAAACACTATGAAACGCCAGTGTGGAGGTAATGATTTAAAAATGCCGAAGTTTGCTCCCGTTAAAAATACGTTTTAAATAGTAATATTACTGGGAGAACGTTGGCAGAACGTGCTGTTCATGATAGGACAGATTAAATTAGCCAAGAGGTTTAATGTAATACCCGCGAGTGGACGGCAAATCGGCTTAGCGATAAACCCCAGCCGGTGACCTTGTATACTTTCAAATGATATTTTTGTACATAATCTGCACCCAGCGGCCAGCCCATTCAATAAATATAGTCATCTTTGATTTACTTTATCCCGATCACGGGTGATTACGAGGGTTATGTTACACTGTAATGATATATGTTTGACATGATAGGAATCGCCACTTTAGCAGCAAAACAGAAGTAGAATAACTATAGTCCATAGACAGAAAAACGTTTTTTGTTTCCTAAGAAACCTCTAGAGTAGAGGTTATCTACTCTAGAGGGTTCTTCGGGGCGGGGATTATCGGGTGCCGTCAGAGCAGTACTACTAAGAGTCTCCTGTTGTTTTGATGTGGTGGTTACTTTTGGCTGAGGTGCAGTACCCACAGTCGAGCCTCCCTTTTTATCCGATGCGAGAGGAGGCCGTGAACGTGGAATCGGCAATAGATGGGCTTCAGTACCTTCCAGTCCAGCGCCTAAGTGAGTAATTGACAGGGTAACCGCTACGCATACCCCAATTTGTGATAGCTCGTCCATGTTGATGCTTGATGTTGAAATAGCTGGCAATACTAGCACGGGCTGCGGACATGGATTTAATTCACGTCGTGTCACGGTTAGTTCCATCCTTAAGACAGAGGTTTCCTTTGAGAGCCGCACGTTAACAGCTTCGTGTACCTTTGTCTCAGCTGATGGCGTTTCTGCGATTAGAAATACCACCACTACCAGGCAGTAGCTTATTTTATTGCCTTCACGCAAGGTCCACTAAAGTTTTTTGACTTCTTTGCAACACGTGAAATAATAGCTAACCCAGATCATATAGTAGCACTCAGTGCGCTAGTAGTTACCACCTCTTCGGCACTGTCAGATAACCAAGAACCTTCGGAAGGCCCCGCAGACCGCGTCTTCGATGCATTTTGCGCGAGGCCTAATTTCTCCTGGCTTATATCTGCTTCTCGGACTTTCTATTCAGCAGCATTCCCTCTTGGCCTGGGCGAGGCACACATACACACCTGCTGTAGGTGACCTTCCTCAACCACGCTCTGCGCGTGTATTTTGCAATGGCCTTACAATGGTTGGCTCCGCCTCATTCCCAGACTCCTCCGGTTTACCTCCAGGTCTCTTACGAACCAAACGCTTCCATCCCCGTCTTAAGTCACAGGGTATATCATCACCCAACGTAGATATATCGCAGCCCGGGCGATTCCGGAAGAACTGCGAGGTTCCCATGTCATCGACCAGAACTAAAAACAAGGTCTCACCACTTGTCCGTCTGTCATCCAAATTACTGACTAATCTTTCTTCCTTGTCCTTGCCTTGGTCGTTTTTTAAACAGAGCGGTTTGCTCGTCTCCAGAGCAGTTACTGTCATCCCCCTCCCCCGTAATGCGTTGGGCAGCCTTTCGCCGTAGCGCAGGGGTGGGAGTCCCCCTTTCGGGGACCCACTTGTGGTCTAACTTCTACTACTGCTTGTGTTCATTTTTTGTGGCTGTCCCTTAGGATAGGATAAAGCCAAACTCGTCTCTGTATGTCCGCTCTGTGGCGGACAGATATTGGCGCCTTTGGAACTGGACTCCCTCCAAACATTCATTCTCGGCCGGGCGCCGCAGCACGATTCGGATTATTGGCCGTTGACCAATTGAACCTTCTTTTTCTCAAAGGGAAAAGAGAAGGCTCAACTAGACAACGTTGAATAGGGTCTGGTACTGTCCCCACCATGGTTCAAGCCTTGTCGTGACGGTAGGGCTTAGTAGCCTGGGGTGAACCCAGGCGAAGCCAATTGAATCTTTACACTCCTCTTATAAGAAGAGAGGGCTTAAAAATCAGGAGGGGACTCGCGCTCGGTACCCCTCTTATATGAAAAGGGGACCTAGGAGCAACAGGAGGTAGCGCTTTTGCGCACGGGGCAAGGGGCGAAGATGGGAACATCATCCCATTGCACTGTCCCAAAGACGATAGGGTTGTCCTGTAGTGCTGGGCGAACTCATCTGTGGAGGTGGAGTTGGTCCCTTAGAGGGCTGACTAGCCATCAAGGTGCCACCTCACCAAGGGCGGCACTAATGGCACTCGCGGTGGTTTTTGCGGGTGTTCGGCAGTATCATGTGCCGCAAGTCCCACACACTACCGGACCCTACCAAAGGTCGGTGAAGGCGCGTAAATGCGTTTTCCCTCGTCAAGAAAAAAAAAGTGTTTGGTACTGTCCTATTCCGGCAATTATAAATTAATTTTATTTTCAATCTGGTTTAAATCGGAGCGATTTTGTCGGATTGTTGCTTCTAATAACTTTTTACTTGCCTGGCTTAAAATCTTAGCGCTCCCTCGTATATTAATTTTAGTAAATCTTGACACGTACGGATGAGATCATGGTCTCGGCATCTCTTTAAAAATATTAATGATGTTAGAAATCTTGTGCGCTTTGTCATGAGGTCTTCCTGGCGACGAATTTTATTTGCGGTTTCCACTTCGTACTTATTGATGTCTTAAGTTTAAGCGAATGATATTTCTTACAATAAAACTATTTTTTACGGTTTTTATTGAGGTTTATATAATTATCTCACTAGCCCCACGTTTTAGAAGTTTCGCGGCAACCATGGTCACGAGTGGAATCCAAAAGTTGCCGGAAAAATTTGTATAAGTATGAAATAATAGAAACTTTACCTGTTCCTTGTAATTTTTTGTTTTTGTAATTTTATATATATATCATGTATTGTGTATATACGTATTACATAATATCATTTATTACATTTTTTTGTGGTGTATCCATCCATACTAATATTCTAAATTTGGAAGTAACTCTGTCTGTGACGTTACCACGGCCAAGTCACCAAAACAATTTTGATGAAATTTAATGTCTGTAGTTAAACATCCCTGTTTTAACTTCAGCTTTAAAATTAATCTGTAAAGGATTATAATTATGTCAATTTTAATCATAGTTACAGTATTGTCTATGACAAGCCACACCTGGATATCAAATTTCGACATGTCAAGCAAGTTCGGTGAGACAACAAGCTTCGGGGTCCCCATCTGCTCATCAGGATCCGAGTGAAACCAGCCACCGTCAAGCGCTTACTTACAATCTTAGCATATTTTGAAGGGGTAAAACTTATTTTAAGCTGCCAAAGAAGGTTAGTCGGTTTGTCTTGTCATCAGTGAAATGCCATATCCCTCTACATGATGCAGGAGTCCTCTACATCATAATGTACAAGCTTGATTGTGACTGGGGGCTCTCTTATATGGGGCAAACTAAAAGATCTATAAAACACTTAAAGAACGGATAGCTGATTTGAGACACCGACGTGTTATACAATCTGCGGTCTGTGAGCATGCTGAAGTTGGCCCCCGCCATTACATTAGATTTGATGAAGCGCCAATCGGCACTAGAGAACACCAATTCCTTCCTTCCAGCGATGATCCGTGAGGCTGTTAAAATTATAAAGCATCCAAATTTCAATAGGAATGCTGGCTGGGTTCTTCCCTCTGCTTGGGACCCAGTGATAAACATAATCAAATGAAAAACTAAACGTAACTCCTCAAGACAGCAAGATATAATAAGTACTGTTTGCGTTAATCGGAACAATTAAATGATTATAATTCTTCGGGTACTTCTAATAATTTATGACATCAGGACATCTGTCATCTCAGTCCACCCGTGACCATGCTTGATGTAAAGCTTCTGAAACGTCGGGCTAGTAAAATAATTAAATAAACCGCTATAACATCCGTAAAAGTAATTTTATTTTAATTTTTATATCATAGAGACGGCGGGGTCCTCCATCCCTTCACTCAGAGGCCCGTACACCCCTTTAACCTCAGAGGGGTGAAAAAACTCGCGCACAGTGGTCTCAGAATACATACCCGGCGGTACTACTTGCTCTGAACAAGTCGTGCATCGTATTTATTTGTATCGTGTTAGACTTATTATCACTCTGAAGGTGTCGTTCTGATTACTCGCAGTAGAACGTGCGTGCTGTTTTCGGACTTGACGTGTGTACGAGTTGTAGCGTATGTTGATGTGATATATTCGTCCAACGGAGCGTGTCTGGGATGTCGACCGATGATAGTCACACAGTTTGGATCATAATCCGCGGCTTTTGTAACGGGACAGTTTGGGTGACGGAGGCACCCGATTGGAATACTCAGTGGAGATGTCTTTCAAGTGACTTCTGATGGAGGGCGATTGAAAGTAACTGTGTAGGTTGAAATTGCGAATGTACCACAGATGCACAGACAACGCACAGCTGAAACTACTAAACTAAAGAAACTGAAATCTCGCATGTTCCTTAGAGAGATTAGGGGAGCACTAAGAGAGGATTCATGGAAATGTCATCCCGAAGGGGGTGAAAGGATTGAAAAACTTTTATATGAAAGTTTTACACCAATATGGATAGCGGGTGAAACCATAAAGCGCTGCTAGAACTATGTAAAAGTAATTTTAACTCGCTCAAAAGCACACTGCAAACTCTTCAGTTTCTTTTATTCTTATGAAAGGAATTAAAGGCATTTCCCTTCACGTATAATATGGTATAAAGTTAAACTATAATAATATTTATATTTCATTATATATAAGTGGTTAGCCAATTTAAAATTAACTATTTAAAGTAAGCATTTTACAAGTGTCTGTAAATGTTGGAAACAGAGTTCAACAACCTCTGATTACGCAGAAAATGGCAGTTCAAGTTCATTTTAATATTCACCACCACTAACGGTTTTTTAGGTGTCACTAGAAAGTAACCGATAGATCGATCGACTATTTATTAAACGATATCATGTTGCCTTTTGAAGTGGAAACTCCATTAGGCGCGTGGAATCTTTTTGGGTTTCGAAATTCATGGAACTCGCGTCATTCGTAGAGCTGTATGCAGCGCACTTTTGGCCATCGCTGCTATGTGGCGTGTCCCGCTATTGCGGCGTATTGGGTGAACAGAAATCATGGAACTCGAGTAATTGTCACGTGTAGTACATTATTCATGGACACATTACATGAATGTGCTTTTTTCACAGAATGCAGCTACAAAGAAAGAAAGAGGTAGTGCCATGACACACAAGAGGAGGTGGAGGTAGTGCCATGACACACAGGAGGAGGTGGAGGTAGTGCCATGACACACAGGAGGAGGTGGAGGTAGTACCATGACACACAGGAGGAGGTGGAGGTAGTGCCATGACACACAAGAGGAGGTGGAGGTAGTGCCATGACACACAGGAGGAGGTGTAGGTAGTGCCATGACACACAGGAGGAGGTGGAGGTAGTGCCATGACACACAGGAGGAGGTGGAGGTAGTGCCATGACACACAAGAGGAGGTGGAGGTAGTGCCATGACACACAGGAGGAGGTGGAGGTAGTGCCATATTATGTACAAAAGAAACGCGGCGCCTAATGCCGTTTACTGTGTGCTGAGTGAACATGGAACACGTAACTAACGTCATCACGCTTTTCGTCACGTCATATTCTTCATCACCACACGATTCCTATATATGGTGATGACCGTGTAATATATGTGTACTTACACAGCGACGAATAAAAGATGCGTCTATCCGATCCATCAGCTGCAGTACCATAAATAACCTCGCAAAGAGCATCGGTCACGATAGATACGAGCTTAGCTATCTTTTTTACTACTAATTTGTAGTGAAATGTAGTAGATTTTATATATGTGATATATAAAATCTAGTACATTCTGTAATCACAATTTTAATATCAACTAGAAAGTTCCACATAGTCTCCCTATAAGCGAGTTAATTATAATAACATCATATTAAGGCTCCGATAGAATTTATCGACTGTGGCCGAGCAGGCGACCACGTGCCAGCGGAGCCACGGACAAGAATGCATCGAGCTGTTGCTATGTTATGCTTACGTGTCTATTAATATGATATGCATTTTAAGCGTATGTGCATAGTAATCCAAGCTTGTTTAACTAACGCAAATGACGCACAATTGTAAATCTCTATTAATACGCGAAGAGAAAAAAATCCCATCCCTTTTTCTTTGAATTGAGCGAGCGATAAAGCTAAATATCGTATGGAGAAGATCTACAGAAAGCTTTTATTTCAATACACAGTCGAGCTGTATTCGAAATCGAATAGTTATTTCTTAAAATTAAGATCGAATTTAGATTTCTGGGTGATCACTTCATCATCAACATCATTATCAGCCCTGATCGGTCCACTGCTGGACATAGGCCTCTTTCAATGAACGCCAAGACGACTGATCTCCTGCAACTAGCATCCATGGCCATCACCTGCAGTTATACATTTGCACAACACATTTTCCTAGGCCCGGTTTGAATGAGTATCTAGGGGATGGTAGTCGAATATGATGTACTAGGTAATCCCGGTGTTATTTTGTTTTTGATACATTAAAATACTACAGCGTACATATTTAGAAGCTACTTTATATTAGTGTCAATAACAGCAGATACAAAGTATAACTTAGTCCAGAATATAAGCAAGAGGAATATTATTAAACTGTGTATTAATTAATCGTTTCGGTTGTGCACTAGAGATAATATTCTTCTCCACAGATCAAGGAGTTTTGACTGATCGAGCGATTGGCGCGGTGGTGGCGGAGAACCCACACAGGCGCGTTACGCTGCTGCCGAGTTTACAAACACCACAAAGGTCTTAGTCAGTATCAGTGTAAGTTCATAAATCACTTGCTGCACAGTCGACAAACGTGGTGTATTTAATCCACACTTTAATTATTAAAAAAGGACAGTACGGAAGATTAGTCCAAGTACAGCCAGTGCTTGTCAACATATTATCATATTGAATACTATTCACATCAACATTATTTATTTAATTAAAAATATATAGATAGACTTGGTAGATAGGGATCATGTACGAATAGATATTGTAGCGGGATCTAACTTAAATATTGCCTTGTCATTAATCGTTTCAATACCGGTCAAAGTTTAATGAAGATTGCAAAGATATCTTGCGTAAAACAATCTTAAGTTTTGATCTTTAGTCCGCTAAATTGTTCGTTCATTATTCCATCTTGTAAAGCTGTAAATAGTAACTTGACCTTTATTGGTTGCTTAATCACCTTCCTCCTCTTATATGTAATGCTTTCTCAAAGTTCTCGCAACATAAAATTATTTATAACATTGTAATTGTAATTTCTGAATATTTACAACATGTATTAAATGTAAGACTTGACGTTCATTATAAGAGCGAGACACGAAAATGTGACACATTTTTTATTGTACATGGGGCAAATGAAAACGGAGCCTATTGACAACTACCAACGCACATTGAGATCCACATTTTTGTCATCACGGTGCGTTGCCCTCATTTCGTCCTCACCTCCAATGGGCCACCGGCTACTCACGTACGTGTACGTATGGATACGTACGTGTGGGTAATCTGCGCTGGCTTGTCTGTTAAAAGCGCCTGCAAGGATTACGAGTGTCGAGGCGAACCTCATAGCCCGGGTCTGATCGCGAGAGGCAGCTGTCTCCTCGGTGATGGGGCAATCCACTGGTGGAAGGTGGGTTGTTGTGTGTGCACCTAGGTGCGGGGGCCATATGCTCTAAAGGGAGCAAGGCCTGCTGATGATTATGTTATCCTAAGTGTGGTGTGGGTTATGAGTGTGAGTGAACGATCCTCGTCCTTACTGCCGGAGCTGAGGACCATTCTCCGCTTGGTGGAACACGGGATGCAAGTTCACTCGGCAAAACCACAAACTCGCCTACGCACTCGATCGGCAGGTCTCACGCGAGACATCAAACCGGACGTAGCGGCCGTCTCCCGTGATTCTGCTGGGCTAGCAGCCGCTTCTTCTGGGCAGGGGAGGTGAGCGCGTACCATGCCGGGGCAGCATAAGTGAGGCGCGAACGTATGTAGGTCTAGTATGTCCCTAGTTTCGTGGGTAGCGGAAGCTCGGATGCAAGGAATGTGTCGCAGTGAGGCGCGGGCTGCCCTCGCCTGGTTGATCGATCGATCAACCTGCGAGCCCATCCGCAGCGTGCGATCAATGCTGCACCCGAGGTACACGACCGGTGACCTCCAAAATGACTCCTGGCCTCTTAACTTTAATCGCTACACGTTTCGCCGAGTGCTGACAAATGGGGATGCTGTATTCTCCACGTCGACAGACATCCTCCATTTGTCAAGCCACTCCGGTAATGGGTCCAATAGTCGCTACATTCGCCCAGTTGACAGCTCCGGCTTTCGGGAATCCGGGAGGTACTGCACCACTATTGGAGAGTGATCCGTCGCTCCATGCGGCGGGTTTGTGGGGCTGGGGGCTGATGAGGATATGTATTAGCCATGCGTGTGTGCGTTAGTACCCGGCGCAGATGTATGTTTCGGGCTCCCTAGAGCCGCCACGAAACTACGGTATCGCATCGCATCGGTGGACAAGCTTGAAGATACGCCGTCCAGTTCCCTCGCCGGCGACACAGCAGTCGCAGCGGAGGTCGAGGCCGGCGGTTTTCGGCGGGAGTAGCCGAGGCGGGGACGGCGACGACAATGAGTTTCTGGGGGCCTTATCTCTCCAACTCCGCTTGGAACTGCTCCATATCTCCAGGCATGGGAAATAAAGGAGGCCTAATTATAGTTTTGCCCGATTTACGTGACATGGCTGATGGTCGGATGGTCCTCCGTTGGACCCGCTGTCCACTCCCGGTACCTTTCTTCAAAAAGGTCGGGGAGTATAACGCGCAGTGCGGCTTCGGTCCTGTTAAGGTCTGGTCTTATTTGAGTGCTCACAAAAAGCGCTCAGGTTTCGTACAAGTACCAAACATTTTTTCGGAGGCATCTAATACTGGCTGGCCGCGCTTATCCAGCCGCAACAATTCGACTGACTACGAAGACTTTTGTGTCTTCAGGTTTAGGGAGACGATAGGGGGACAGATCTCTTTTACCACAGATCGGAGGAGATGTACCGTTTTGATTGTGGGCGTACTCAATAGTAATTATTTTTGGGAACGAAAGGGGGAAGCCTGCCCCCTCCCCACTCTATTGGGATGGCGCGCGCACGATGACGTTTAAGTTGCGGTGTCGTGGATAAGGATAATTTAGCTCCTTTAATGTTTGGCTTATCTGAGGAGGCCTGCCTT
>JAFELO010002386.1:33942-45471 GCA_017140195.1 Eumaeus atala
CCCCCCCCCCCCCATCTGATGGAAGGAGTCGATTTGCGCTATAAATCATTAAAAAACCAGATATATGTATCTCTTTACCGCCCGTCGAGCGAGGTAGACGGACGTCGAGGACTTTCCCTGAAAAAATATTATTTCTACCTAATCAAGACCCCTTTGTTCTCAGATGCGGCTAAACTATTGTTTACTTTTAAGTTCTATATTAAGACACATAGTATAAGGTACGATAGGATTGACATTGTCATTTTTTGTGGAAAAATCCTGTATAATAAATAAAGGTAAAAAAACCTAAGTAAGACCCCATACTTCGATATAAACTGTGAGGATAAGTATTACAGCATGCTGTTCATGTTACGAATTTTTAAGTTTTCTTTTTTATTATAAAAGCATGTATCTTATCAGTCTATTAAATATGTTAGCTTATGTTCTCTGATATTTAATTACTTTTCAGTGGTGCAGTCGGAGAAGTTTTAAACTTTATAAATACTAGGGATCCTTTTCGGCAGTGAATAGATCGGGCCATTCTAATAAACTTTGTCGGAAATCTATAGCCATTGGTGAAAACCATATTAAAATCCGTTGAGTGGTTTTAGATAGAATCAATCACATACATTCAGGCAACTTTTGGCGACTTTGTTTTATAATAATTATAAATTAGATTAATCGTTTGTTATAATCGTACTGTGAATGGCTTACTCTTGCTATAAATCTCGTACCTCGATAAGACCGCAGAGGCACGTCAACGCAGTCGCCTATTTGCAAAATTGAGTTACGGCTGCGAGGCGGTCAGTGGGCAGACCACCGCCCTTGTAAATTGCGGAATTCAATAAACATTACGAAATGAGTTTGTCTCGCTCGACTCGGACTAATGGATTCAAATCTAGGTTAGAATCAATCTGGATTCACTGTTTACTTCCAGTTTGGAAATGCAATTTTTTTCAACAGTTTAGTTTTACAGTAAATGATTAAATTTGTTTAACTTTAATGTTTCCTAACATTTCTTGGTAAACGCGTTCCTTAACATATAAAAGTTATTCTATCATCATCATATTATAATCTGGTAGAACGAAAGAAAGTTAAGAATTGTCTTTGAAAATAGTGGTCTAGTGGTTAGCGCTTCAAACTCCCACTCTGGTATTCCAGGTTTGATTCCGCCCATGCATCAATGAGGAGTTTCAGTATATTTTCCGTTGTAACGGGGATGGAAAACATTGTGAGGAAACCCGGATTCGTGTATTCGAATTCAATCTAATCTAGGATTAGGCTTAGTAGCCCTTCTGGGATACAGAGATCAGATGGCAATCGTTCTGTCTAAAAACAGGCGCCCTCGTCAAACCCCCTCGATCCCGACATCATCTGATATGGAAGGGTGATAAGGCTAGGGTAAAGGAGACGAATGACGCATAAGGGTTAGTGATATATTCCAATGTCTTCACGACTCTGTAACCAATTAACTTTAAGCAATAAGTTCTCTAACGTTAATCGCCTGTAAGTGATGTTTTCTTTAGCAATTTTTAATATTTTCGGGCTGTCAATTATTTTTGTTGGAGTGAAATTGACACGATGCGTGGGCGGATTAAATTTGAGTAACGGAGATGTGCGAGCATCAATTTGAATCAAGTGTTTGATAAGTCAAGGGGAGTTAACGTCTTAAATGTCAGCCTACGATCTACGTACACTTGAGAACTATGTTAACTAATACCTAAGGGTGTTAGTTAACCGGTGTATCGAGAGAGGAGTTATGTTTATTGATTTTATGTATATTTCTACTTTTGCATAGTACATTTTAGTAAGATATAGTGCCATGCTGCTTTGCATCTCTCGCTCACCTGATACCGCCGTAAAGTGACTTGTACGGTGTCTTGTTTCGTTTGGTTCATGTGTAGCCGGTGACCCATTGCGAGGGAAGTGAAAAGAGGTCAACGCATCGGCATAATAGTTATGCTGTTGTTCATGTGTATCGGTAGCCGTTAAAAGGCTCTGTTTCTCGTTCGCCCCCCTGTATAGGAAAAAAGTCAGTACCCCTAGCTACAGTTACTATGCCGGTGCGTTGCCCTCCTTTTCTACTCCCCCAATGGGTTTGTAGGTCATATTAGGCTACCGGTCTAATCTGTCGCGAACTCTAAATAAATATTACGTTCTATTTATTACTTGCACATTTTTTTGTTGGTACGTGATATCAAGAGTGTTTTCAAACCGCGTGTTTGTATGAAGAGAGACAATGAATTATGTTCACTTAGCTCGAAAGGGATGTGGCGTTAAGAATAACAACTTATTGTTATTTTTATCAGCCCATAATTAACTCGTCTTTTTACAATGTTCTTGTCTTTTGACAATGTTATTCGACGGCTATTTGTAATAAGTTTCCGGCAACTGGTCTGTAAAACCGGCCTTAACTCGTAAAACTAGTGAGTTAAATTAGCGCAATAATGGCTTCCAAAGAATACTAGAGAGGATTATTTTCTTTTCTCTTTACCAAAAATAATATAGGGCTTCTTAGTCAATTATCACATTATTTTAGATAAGCTAATAGATTTGTAATTGATCTGACTGACATAAAAACTAACTATAACTGCTATAAAACAATATTCGATTTCAAATTCAAATTTTATGAAATTCAAAGTTATTATAGACAGTCATTAGTGTTCAAGTAAAGGGCGTAGCCATTCCTTAAAGGCCAGCAACGCGTCTGTAGGACGTCTAATCTTGCAAATGTATATGGACGGCGGTAGTCATTATCCATTAGATCGTTTGCTCGTAAAAAATATAATGTAAAGCATGACGCGTCCTACTCATAGCTACTCTATAAATCAATTAAAGATTATAGGTCTCTTAAAAAACCTAGGCGACCAATCCCACAGACGCTCACATATTTTGACAAGGACTACATATAGTATGAAGATCGTGAGGCTGCCTGGTCATTACAAGATGGTTTTTCACCATCTTTTTTCATCATTTTCACTACCGAGTCACAAGAATGAAGTTATGTTTGTTGGGCTTTAAAACATAGATATTACTCTGGCGAACTATACCTACGAGCCTGAAGAGGACGCCTTCATTAGTTCAGTTTTCAGATATATCTAAAACAACACGCGGCGTAATCACTCTGCAATCTATATATTCAATTTTTTTTTTATTGAAACGAAAGTGTAAGTTTGACGTATTTTAAAGCTTACCACGCAAAATTTTTAACCTTAGCATGATAGAAGGGACAGTCAGTGTCGTTTTAGACAATTATTTTGTTGTAACAGTTTCGAATAACCATCGCTCAAATCGAATCTCCTTTCTGTTTACACTTCGCGGGCTTAAAACAAATAACATCACGATCTAAGCGACATGCTAACTAAATTGTAATTTAAAATTTAAATCGTGTCTATACAAGGCTCGGGTACGTAAACACAAGAATTAACAATCACAAAATTTAGGTTGTGATTCAAAGCAGTTGTACAATAGTTTTTGGTTACAAACATAAGAACAGTTGACGTTCAAATTACTGAGTTGGGACCAATTCGTAACAGGGTTGTGTTATCTGTTCTATGTAATTTGTCTTGGAGTTCGTATATTAGTAAAACGTCATTACTTTCGGAATAAAATAGGGTATTTCAATATAACTGTCAAAATTATATTACTTTTCGAAACAGAACTTTTTTAACCACAAAAAAGAAGAGAAAAATACACAGATACACAGTGAGCGTATCAAAACCGTGCATATAAAAGACGTTCAACTGTCAAATTTTGCATTAGGTAAAAATAATTTAAACGTTTGCGAGTAAGGTTGACATTTCGTGAAATATGTTTAAATTTAAAGTAGTTAAGGCTAGGTTGA
The DNA here is from genome assembly GCA_017140195.1 of Eumaeus atala. Lineage (NCBI taxonomy): Eukaryota > Metazoa > Arthropoda > Insecta > Lepidoptera > Lycaenidae > Eumaeus > Eumaeus atala. The sequence goes on from JAFELO010002386.1 coordinate 37,766, forward strand.
CATTAAAAAAATCACGTTTATCTACAATAATGGATGCTTTAGAAAGACACTTTAGTGTGAAATCGTATATCTTGTGTTTTTGAAAATTAATAACGCGGTATTGTGAAATGTGACATTCGTTCGAGTAAACTCCAGTCGTGTGTTGGAATTGACGGACGCAGTTTTTTATAACACTATAGAAGTAATAAGAAGAAATTTAATTTTAGTAAGAATCTGTGCCATGTATTGCAGCGGAATTGAGCCTGCACGACGGGAAGGTGTTTCTCATAAAGTTATATATTTGGTGTCCCCTTTCGTACAGTTTGTGGGTAGTCGGTGGCCCATTAGAGGGGAGGAGGAAATGGGGCAACGTATCAGCATGTTAAATTTACGTGTTTTCGTGAATGTTTAAGAAAGTAAGGACTGATTCCTTTTTTTTACAAATTGTTTGTTTTATTAGGAAAATGTCTTCATGCGCTGCAAGTGAGTCTAGATATAATCCGATAGAGGTCTCTCGACAGCATCAAATATTTACTAGAACTTTAAGTTATAAGTCGCATATTATGAAGTACCACGAATTTACAATCTAATAATATTGGTTTACAAAAATACAGGATACTGACCTAAGGTGATTGTACATGCGAAGCCGTCTCCTCCCCGGGATGGGTGTCATCTGTTATGCTGATGATACCCTCGTCTATGCCCGGGGAAGAGACTACAAGGAGGCGGCGCGGCTGGCCGAGGTGGGCGTTAACCTCGTGATCAGCCGCATAGAAAGGGGGCTTCGGGTAAGACTTGAGAATACCGAAGCCCTTCTCTTCCGCGGGACCGTCCGCAGGGCCCCCACTGGGGGCCGCTCTGCAGATCGGTGAGGAGAGGGTCATGTTGAGCCCCCACATCAAATATCTGGTGCTCATCCTTGACGGAGGGTGGACGTTCGGCCCACACTTCGTTATGGTGGAACCGAAGGTCGTGAAGGCGGCGAGTGTGCTGGGCAGACTCCTCCGAACCTCGGAGGACCCAGCGCCGCCTGCAGGTAGCTGTACTCCGGTGTCTGTCGGACGTACGATGCACCGGTTTGGGCGACATACCAGGCGATGGCTTCCTTATGTGAGACCGTCATGTCCCAGAAGGAAGCCGACGAGCGGGTGAGAGAGGAGGCTGCCGACGCGGCCTTCCCTCGCCAACGACGAATAGGGGTGCGAAGGAGGCGCTATCTGCAGCACAAGGCAGCTAAAGGCGCATAAATGCGTTACCAGTTAGTAAATTCACATTTATGTATAAGAAAATAAGCGATAACAAAAAATAAGTAGATACTGTCAATTTAATAGTTGCAAAATACAAAATTTATCTAAGTTTACGGAAACTAAACAAAGCTTCCGTAAACTTAGATAAATTAAGCAAGGGAGCGTTATTTTTATAGCATAGGAGGCAAACGGACAGTTGGGCCGCTTGGAAGGGAGTGATCAAGAACGCTCACAGACATGCATAACACCAGAGGCCTTGCAGATATGCTGTCGGTCTTTTAGAGATAAGTAGCCTCTTTCTTGTAGATTAATTGATTTAAAGCTGTCCACAAAATTTTCAGTTGTTCGGTTATTTATTTCATTTAAAATTTTTAACATGCGGAAAGTGTTAAGGTACACATTTGGTTTCACCGCACTATTTCACGCTTAGTTAGCGTAATACTGTTGGGCGGGCAAAGCCTTTTGCACGCCGAGGGAGGCGGGCGTAAGAGTGTCATTAGCTCGACACATGATTTTTTTCTATTTTTACAACCTACGGCGGAGTGCTAATATTTCAATGTCAATTAGAAACAATTGGGCTGGTATCATAATGTAGATGGTTCTTATAGTTATCCGAAATAAATTGATTTTATTTTATTTATAACAATAATATCGATATATCTGTATGATCTTGGTTGACTTAAACATATTTTTGCTATTAAAATACAAAACATTTACAAAGTAATGCTGTTATGGAAGATTTTTTAGGAGACATTTCAAAAGCAGAAACGGAAATACTTTTGATCAGGAATGCGTGCGTCATTCCTGATCAAAAGTAGTCAGCATGCTGAACCGTATGCTGAAGTTTATGTCAAATACTGAGAAAAGTAGCAGAGAAGAAACCGTACTCCTAAAGGCACTGAAGAAATCGTACTTCTGAAACAGCTCTACAAAAATGTACAGGCATTTATACTTTTTCTATGGGATCGGACGTTGATTAAAACCACCGTTTTTGTTTAACGTGCGGTCCCAAAGGCCCCTGTTGATAACAACATGAACAAAAATCTTGACGCCATTTTCCTATTGAGGTAGGCAGGGAGGTTGTAAAGCCCCGGTGGTATGGTAACGATGACGTGACGATGATATCAAAAAGTAAGTAATTAATTTTGCAAAGTTTTGCTAGTCCGAGGCAAATAGAGAACACTAAAATGAATAAATAAACAAACATTGTAGCATGATTCATGAATATACATAACGCAAACATTTCAGAGGTACGTTCTAAGTAAATAAAGCATATTTTAATTGTAAAAATAAAGTTATATGTGCATATCTCCGGTGAGTAGAATTCACATGCTCTGTGCAAATATGTACTTTATAATATGAGGAAACGAATTTACGCGCCTTCGCTGGCCCTGTTCGGTATCCTGTTGTGTGTGGTGCTCGCGGCACATTGAAGTGCCGAATACCCACAAAAACCACCGCGAGTGTCATCAATGCGCCTTTGGTGAGGTGCCCCGGAACAACGACTCATCAAGGTACCTCGACGGCTATTCAGCCCCTGGGGTTCTAACTCCACCTCCACAGATGGGGTTGTCCGGCACTACAGGACAACTTTGGGACAGTGCAATGGCACACCATTTTCCCATCCCATCCAGGTACCCATCCTCGCCTCTTGAACCGTGCTGAAAAGCTCAAAGGATTAATTTTATTACCATTACAATACTACATTATCTCAGATGAGCACATACATAACAAATTCTAGAACCCTAGAGATTAGCATATAAATTTAAAAAAGGGGTAAAAAAATATCATATAATAAATCCTTATGTCGTGGCTGCACAAACTATTGACAACTTGTTATACCTATAAAGTCTTCTGTCATTGTGTTAGAACGTTTTTCTGGTTCACATCCTCATCCAAACTATTGTAATATATTCCTCATAATACCATCTATAGTAATATAAGCTGTATGTAGTGTTGTTCTTTAACTATAATTTTTGTCGTCTATTGTCAACTAGACCAAGATCGAATTAAAAATCTCACTTCTGTGAAGTGGCGAGGCGTGTATAGTAATGACAATACAGTTACCGAAAGTCTATATTTATCATAATGCGTACCGTAGCTAATGATACTCGAGGATTGACTTTTCGATTCTGATGCCGTACCAATCCCAATTATGGACAGTTTAGCAGAAGGCCAAATTTCCCCCGATAAAACTCACCCAAACGACAAATTCGAAATAAAATTTATTTAAATTAACATTATTGTAAAAAAGTGTAGTAAATAATTAAAAATTGGCTATGTAAAAAAAAGAGTCGATAAATTTCTCAATGTCGAGCGATAAGATGTCCCAGCAAAGTTTACTTCGCCGATGTTAGTGTTGAGACAGTTCCAATCTCATCGCCATTAGAGCTTAAAGTTTTAAGGACTTACTACTCGAGTCATTCATTGTGTCCGTATCATTTGTAACTTTGTAGGGTTTCGAACACAAAGGGTTATAATACGGGTCCCTACTACTGAAGAATCTGAATTGCGTCTGTACGTCTATATATATATATATATATATATATATCTGCCTATCCGTGAGGCTATCCGTCTTTCCGTCTGTCCGTATGTTCATTGTCTGCCAGATTTATGTCATGTAGAACGTGATAAGAGACTTTTCAAATTTTTCACAAAATTTTGTATGTCTGTTGCAGCTATAACAACAAATACAAAAAATCGATTAATTATTTGAAGGGGCTCCCATACAATAACCGTTATTATTTGGTCTTTCTATACATGATACATGACACCCTTCGTACGCGAGTCTTGGTTACACTGGGCCAGATTTATAACCAGGAATATGATTTTGAATATAGGTTAGGTTAGGTTAGGTTGATAGGTCAAAGGTCACACAATTCGGAATGGAACACTTCTCAAGGTTGTGAGTGAGATGGAATGGGAAAGTGTGTGACACTAGCTAGAGGTAGTGTTTGAATTCATGTCCAGGAATATTTTTCTGGTCGTATCTGTCATGATACCGCTGAAAAGTAACATATGTTGTCACGTTTGAAAGTCTCCAGTGGCACATTAGTTTGAACGTGTTAGTTTGACCCACCATACTGTAGCAATTATGTTTTCGCTACTTAAACATTAAAAAAAAGTATACCTGTCATCTTTGACTGTCAGACTAAAGGTGTGCTCGGTGTAGATATGACACGCTTTTCTTTTTCTCGTCGTGGTGGACGGAATGATGTTGGATACTATCTGCCAATACCAAATGATAATTAAATAGTTCTTCTTTTCCGCCGGGAACCTATGCGACAAAATATGCACGAACTTTCACTTGTTACAAAATAAAACAGTTCATGATTCCTTGCCGACGCCATGTTCCATATCTTTTGTTTCGAAAAATCTTTATGAATGTTAAAATGTCTTAATTCTCTTATGTGTGTCTCAACGTTTGAGTGTGTCTCGTCGAGTGTGTATTAGTGGTAAATCAACCGTTGGAGTTTATCTAGCCGATCCCGATTCTTACAACTAAATGACAACCCCAATTAGGCGAAAGTAAAGTGGTTCTAAATAAGTTTCGAGTTATTATTGAATTATATTCTAATTCAAACCATCATAAACATGTGAAAACACCCTAACAAACAATGCTAGCCAAATCTCACCGCGTGTGATTTTGTAAATTTCCAATTTCGATTCGAATTCAATTTTCAAATGCGGAAACTAAAATTATCTGTAATATAATTTATTGGTTTCACAGATTACTATTAAAGTGCCAAATATCTATTTGATATTTCACTATCATAAAATATCGTCTAATTAATTACTTTTAATTGGTATGCGTGAAACTGAAATTTGTTGTTTATTTTCCAGTTAAGTTGTTACACCCTAAAGGCATAAAAACCCTAGAACAAATTGTTAAACTGGCCCTCAAAGTTTGTAATAAATTATACGAAGCATTCGAATTATCACTGTGGGTAGTGAACGCATGGGATGGAGTTGAGAGGATGGCTTTAAGTATTGATTTACAAAAATACGCAAACACACAGTGAGTGTCCCAAACCGTCCATATAAAGAATGTGCTCATGTCAAGTTATAAACTTTGTAAAAAACTACTTTAAGTCAAGCGCGTAAAGTTGACTTTGCAAATAAAGTATGTTTAAATTATGCACATCTTTCAAATATAATATTATGCTCCGTAACTTATGCACATCTTTCCAATATATTATGCTTCGTAAAAACGACTTAAAATATGTTATGTAAAATCACTGTTGCTTGTGAATGACGGTACTGTATGAAATCATGTAACTTGTGTTTTTGTAAATAAATGGCTTTAAGCCACCTGTGTATCTTCTAGTGATGAATGTACGTACCGCCGTTAAGGCACTAGGGAATTCATCAGCTTGCGTACCTCAATCTAAAAACTCCTTGGTATTTTTATTATATTGTTTGTGAGTCATCGATCCCAAGGGTTATGACCTTGCCTGTGGCGCTCCCTCGAGAAGGTTATAAGATGTATCAGAAACTTAAACTATGTAAATATATAGATGAGGTGGAGACTAATTGTGTATAACTAACATCGTCCCTCGATACAACCATAATATTATTTTTCATTTTACCTGCACCAAATAAATAATACTTAGTTAAAAAATATATAAAACATTAAAATAATTGTTAATGCTTTTTCAAATAATTTTATTAATAACTGGCATCTCCAAGCGGTTTCACCCATGTAACTCCGGTCCCATTCTATGTCTAATAAGACATATAGCATATAGCTATCCTCGATAAATGAACTATTCATAAGAAACATTATAATGGACAATTCAGGAAGAGGTAACATGCTGCATAGGAGGAGGTAGTGCCATGCTGCATAGGAGGAGGTAGTGCCATGCTGCATAGTAAGAGGTAGTGCCATGCTGCATAGGAGGAGGTAGTGCCATTCATGGTGCATGACACTACATCCTCCTATGCAACGGAATTGGACCGGCACGACCGGGAGGTATGAGGTTTATGAGCAGCCGGTGGCACATTGAGGAGGGGAGGAGGTGGGCAACGCATCGGCATAGTAATTATGTGGATGTTCATAGTCGTCGCTAGTCGTAAGAAACGCTCCGATTCTAGTTTGTCCCCCTACTCTATATATAAAAAATATTTTTTCAACTTGTTCACTACTTCCTAAGATAAGCGCGTGCAAACAAACAAACAAATTTTTTAGCTTTATATGATTATTATTATAGATGTGTTAACTTGTAGTACACAAAAACTTGTATAGAGTGTACTGTTGCAAGTTCTTTTGTGTATTGGTAACACTTGTGTGACCGTGGCAACATAAGAATTTATCAGGTTGATATTTCTCTAAGCGGTTCCTAATTACTAGAAAAAAAGTTTAATCAGTTTACATGAGCTGAAAACTAAATCTCTTTACTGACGCTATCTCCAAGAAAGATATTTCTCAGACAGAATGATAATAATAATCTGTCAAATTGATACACCACATTAGCCTATTCCACGCTAAGTACCGTAAGGACCATGTACTACCTACGAGAACACGATTTTTTCACAACTTAAGAAGCTTTCTAATCTTAATATTTTTATTATATAAATACATTCATTTGTACATGATATATAATGTAATGTGTGGGGCATACTGGTCAAAAAAAATTTGGTACAATTTCATAATTTAGCTCAATTCTCTTTTGCGTTTTGCGCTCGTTTGCTCAGCGCACCTCAAGTGTGATACCCGAGGCAAGGATGATATCGACCGGCGTCTTGCGCAACAAGTGACGCCTAGTGTAGCCAAATAACTTGATCATGACGGACTGTGTGCCTCATAGCGTGCATCTACGAATATTCTGACCCTTAATGATTCATGGACACATTGATTTTCTAACGCCATCTATCCTAACACTACATGCTTGTTACGAATAACTCATGTTGGTGCCGCCACATTTCTGTTGCAATGCACCATGCCACTACCTCGTACTTGATTTTCCCTTCCAATCACGTCATCTGAATTTAGCTATATGCGATAAAAATACAGTTACTAAGAGTTTTGACGAAACAATATGACACTGAAACGAATCTTACATAATTTGACTTTAAGTGGTAGTTATCAACCTCGTGGTAACCCTACATACTTTGTTCACAAAAGTGACGCGCGCTGAAACGTTATAGAGAGATGAAAAGAAAACCGTAACCTATAAAATTTGCAGCGTAATTTTATATAACAATAGATTTTATAACCTTCGACTATGTCAACACGGATAATTAAAAAGTCACGAACAGCCAGATGAACAATAGCTTTCAGAAATTGGATTTTATAATAAAATAGCAGTTCTCTGCTCAAGGGATTATTAGCATACGAAGGGGAGGAGGTATATTACACGGATAATTTTATGCGGATATTTATGGGCATCGGTAGTCATCAAAAGGCACCGCCTGCTCGTTTGTCCCTCTATTATAAGTAAAGAAAGATAATGAAAAACATCTGTGGAATCATGATGTGTG
>JAFELO010002386.1:53746-64790 GCA_017140195.1 Eumaeus atala
TGGAACCTATTTGCACTTTATTCTCAGTTTACCGAATTAAGAATTCACGGTGTAAAGCCTCTGCGGTTTACTTAACGGGGTGTTGGTTAGTAAATACCGGGAAAGCTATTTGGAGTACAATGCGTCTAACCATTTTCAACTTGACGACCGGTTGTCGCAGTTGCTAATCGGCGGTTAGTCCGCGTGTTACGCCAGAGATCGCGGGTTCGAATCCCGCCTAGGACATATATATATTGCATGCACCCTAATAATATACAACTTAAATATATAATTAATAAAATCTATAAAAAAAGTATCTCCGTTGTCTGGTAGTAGTTTAATGGAAAATACAGATTGCTACCATTAGTCTATAAGGTCATGTTCTAATCTATAAGAAGCATTGTGTTTAATAAGAGGTAGTACTGCTGTACGGCCGCCGAATTTCCCGCGTACCACCTGCCTCCGCAATGCGCTACCAAGGTGTTAAAGTACGCTGCCCACGTTACGCCGGAGGGCATACGTTCGAGTCCCTCATTGGCCATCGATATATTAGAGTATAGGTTCTGTTCTCACTTTAATTGAAATCTTAAATTTCTTTAATTTGTAAAAAAGGGCAATTAAATATATCCGTTCAGTTGAGTACAAGTCCTCAGAAGCAGGACAGGGCTAAACTAACATGGTCTGTCACGTCCACAGCTCGTTAGCGGGAGTGTAACGATAAGGGCTGATAATGATGATGATAATGAAAATTCCCTGTTTAATAAAAATTAACTACTTATTTACCTCGGGCAAGTACGAGTACTTGTACCAATAAAACAAAATTCGTACCCTAGAAAACTGTTCTGGGGTAAAAGTAAAGGCCACTGAAGCGTTAACAACTTAAGAGATAAGGGCTGTAATAGGGAATGCGTGACATGACATTTAAACTGGAAAAACAGATTTACTTTTATCATAATTAAATGTTAACTGTGTAGCCAAGATGCCTTTCATATATTGTTCGTGTGCGTTTACTGTGGGATGTCTGTCAAAATATCTAGTCCCTTGATTGCAGCAACCGAATTGTGAATTGATAAATCAGTATATCCAATTATTCAATTCATAGGAAGACCAGCTGTTCTAGAGGTTTACTTGAGTAAGATTTACACGATCCTCATAATTAAAATTGCGCCTCCCATCATAGTCCTTTTGGGATAAATTTATAGAAAAAAATAACCTATGTTTAAGATCGTGTCTTTAACAATACGTATGTCAAATTTTTCAATATGAAAGCCCCATGAAAATCCGTTGTTAATCCGACCGTAGTAAATCCGTGGATATCGAGAAAATCGATCACGGAGGCTGTCTGTATGTATAATAGCCTTTGGGGACTTTTTGTATATTATAAGACCTATATAGATTATAATGTCGTGTATACTTCCACAAAAAACTACTGATAGTAATGTATCTTAAATTGTATTTATAAGTGTTTTTATTGCGAAATGTAGTGACCTTGAATCACTTATCACTTATAAAAAGATTTTATTCAATTCTACTCTATTCTAAATAGTGGATAAATGATTTAAGCGTGTACTCAACTCTAGAACCCTTCTGGCCCGCCATGCAGACGAAGCATAGAAGCGCGGAAAAGCCGCTACGAGCAGCTATGCCGCCTCCCTAACTGGGACCAGGTTTCAGGATGGGAACCTGACCTTATCTGACGGTCCCGACGTCGGAGGGAGGTGGTCTAGAATGTCGCAACAGCCCCCCTTTTGGAGTACTCCGGTCCCTTATGAGGGACTGACCAATCGCGTTGGTGCCCTGTTGCTGATAGGTCCGTGCCACCTCTGTTTTGGCGGCCGATGGCACCCACGGAGTTTTAGTAGGTATTCGGTTCATCCGCGAGTCCTACACACCCCATCCGCTCACCCTCTACGTTTAAGAGGAACCTGGTAACAATAATGTTGGTTATTTTATTTACTGTTATTATTGTTTTAATGTACAGATAATACCCCTGATTTTAGTGAAAAAGAACCCAGTCACGAAAATCTCAATAGTTTTCTGAGTGAAGTGACACACACATACATATTAAGGGTAAATGACAAACGCATACCTAACACAATACATACGCAATACACTATATGTATGTTGTTTTTACATAATACAGGGGAGCAACTAATTGGTGCGTTTGTGCGTTGCCCTTCGTCCTCTTCCCCTCCAGTGGGCCACCGGCTATTCACAAACCACTATAGCATAGCATGGTATATAGTTGGTATATATAATAGTGTTTGGTAAATTTTGGCCACGTCAATATTACCGCCAATTACGATGTTGTAAGGAAAAGTTAAACGATAATTATCATTACCTGTAAGCTAATTAGCTCTTCCTCCTCCAGGCAATGTTTTGAGAGCTCTATGTATTTCTGAACAATAAATCCTTTGTTCTATTCGGGATGTGCGGCGCTGTTATTGCCTTTCTTGGTATATGTTTATTTTCGCAAACGTATACGTAAAGAATTGTACCGACGTTCCAGAAGTTTTACAAAAGCCATGTTGATAATTGAGCAGCATTGGTTTAGGCACTAATCGAGGCATGTAATTCTGGTGCAATCGCAAATTGTACCTTGATTTACGTCACGTGTACTGTGTCCGAAGGAAAATGCTCTGGCTGAAAAACCAATCCTTGCAGTACTATTTCACAAACTTGCCTTCGTTATTACCAACCACCCAAATTGGCGCTTCAAGAGACACTAAACCTCCTTCAGGTATGAATTTGCAAACGCAGATCTTTTAGTGTAAAAGTGTGAGTATTGCCACGACTTCAGTCACCATTTCTGTATTCCATCATATGTAAGCAAGTTTCAAAAATAGTTCTACACCTGAACACGAATGAGAAAAAAGTAATATGATTTATGATAGTCTATTAAAATGCATAGATATGCATTTTAGGACATAGATATATCCTTACGCACTCTTAACTCCGAAATCATAAAAATGAACGTATTTATACAATCTCTAGCTATATATCTAATAGGCTGTCAGTTATCACGTCTCATATTCTGACTGCTTATTTGCCTTAAATACAATAAAAATACTTAAGTACGTCATGTTGTAAGGCGAATGCCATAAATAAAATACAATTCAATAAAATTCAAGTATATCTTAGTCGGAAACAAATATTTCAAAAAAAGGCTTGTACCACTCAATTGTCATGGTCTCAAGACAATTAAGTGGTACAAGCTCATGTTATAGGCTTTACACCAATGTAGATAAATAACGTTCTATACAAATAGAGACTCGTATGTTATGTACTTCACTTCGCCATCTTTTCATCGTTCTCACTGTTCACGGACAAGTAACTCACTCAGCGTAATTGTTTCTTTTTTACATTCAATATAAGCCAAAGAACTGTATACACACAGCTTTTCTCTTAACAAATAAATACTCGAAATGGAACGCAAAAGCACCTAGTAATTTAAATAACAATTGATTTACTCTTTTACATCTATAATTTTAATTTTCAAGTGAAGATATAAGTATTAATTTACAGAAAATACAATTAATAGATACTGACGTCTACTTTCACTTAAGCTAAGAATACTTGATCCTGTACTTTATATTTGCTCAGAAATAAACAATTACACAATATAGCTAGTAATAATATTTATTATTAGTCCAGATATCAAATAAAAATTTATGTACTAATCTAATAGCTTTTTGACATTTGTAATACATAGGTACAATAAAAAATAACAAAATGGTTCCTTTTCGTTATATTTCTTGCTTACACTTAATATTCACAGGCTATTTAATAAAAATGTATTTATATACAAACTCGCGGTAAACTGCAGTCTCAGCCGCGTTAAAAAAAAATTGAAAGTTATTCTAAATTTGAATTGTTTTTACTTTTCTTAGTAACACTGTTGAGGTGATAAACAAACAATCAAAGTATTAGTATATCTCCGAGATTTAAGTACACATTTTTATCACATTAAATCCATTCGTGAAATATGCAGCTTAAAATTAAAATATTTATTTAATTTTTGAGTGCCGTTGGGGATGTGCTATTGCACATCTATCTCTAATCTATTGATTACATAATTTTGGAATGCTTCAGGTTCTCTCTAGGTAAGGTTCTTTCTTGTCAAATATAATATTTGTAAGATGATGGAGTAATTAACATTTGTTTTAACGATTGTACGCACTTTATTGAAATCTCAGAAGCACTCATTTACTTACACAATGTTTCTAAATATAAATCTCCGCGCATCTTCGCATATATTATTTCAAATATCTTATCTATAAAAATATTAAATAAAAATTAAGCAATAAATTCTCGAATTCTAAACAAATTTATTGTAGTTCTGGTGAGTTGATTATTGCATATAAAGATATATCCCCTTTGTGGTGTTTGTACCTATATGAATAAATAATGTACGCTAAACTAGTATATATATTTTAAATGTAATAGTTGATTAATCAAAAATGACACAAGAATGGCGCGTTGGCTGATCATCCCGCAAGGCAATAATGATCACAGTTCATTATCAATAATGATCACAGTTCATTATCAATAATGATCACAGTTCATTATCAATAATTTCATTATCAATAATGATCACAGTTCATTATCAATCCATCTTCGAATAGCAACTTTGAGTTGGAAATAATTCTACTACTACTTCAATGAATAATATTATATTATTTATTTAAGTTATAACAATTGGTAGTAGAACTATTTCCAACTTAAAGTTAGTATAAGAAGAAATTGATCTGTCCCGATGGAGTGAACGAGATTACTTGATACGCTCTCTCATACACAGGCGCCATCCACGGCACAGGCATAACAACGTTCCTGGTCATAGAAATGACCAGGAACGTTGTTATGCCGTTCTCCTTTTTCGTGCGTACAGCTGGCATTATCGATATACAAGACGTTATTACTATAAAAAATAACTGAGTTCGTCATAACGGTAAAAGAAGCCTTTACCAGCCCTTTACGTAAAATATGCAACAAGTTTTATTATTTCACGCTAAGAATATTCCTTAGTATACCACTTACTCCTCTTCCTCCTTACTCTCAAGTTTTGTTATCCATATATAAAAGGGATTTAGAATTAAGTTTATAATTGTTTTTCAGTAGATGTAAGGCTGACTTGATCTTTATGATGTATATATAATAAATGGCCTTTAAATAGAGATTTAAAGGATCCCCTGGATGCAAATGGCTCGTGACTGAGACCTGTGGCGCTCTGTGGGAGAGGCCTATGTTCAGCAGTGGACGTCGTCCCACTGATGATGATAATGGTGATGATGAAGGATACTCCTTTCGACTCGCTACTCCGACGAACTGTAGGGGCGGGTGCAATAGCGTCGCCGACCAGTAGTAGGTCCTTCCGAATAAATAAGGTCATCGCCACAAAGTGATAGCCGTTTCATGTGGCTTGCAAGCTTCCTTCATTGGAGAGGCAGCGAGGAGGGCAGTACGTCTGCACAACTTCTATGCCGATGTCTATAGTCGGTGGTGACCAGGAGACTCCGAATGGGCGTTCGCCCTTTATATTATATAACTCGGCTCCGCACACTATATCTCTTGTCTTCATTTGACTTTCCGGTGCAAACGTAAGCTGATTAACACCAGTGGTTGCTTCACCAGTCTATCATTGCTGATCACTTGATTAAGCAACGCCCGGTAAAGCCACGGGTAACGTCTTTTTTTAATACATAAGGGGGCAAACGGGTAACTGGTGTCTTTTTTAACGACGAAGATATCATACAGATGTTAATGGGCGTCACTGTCATCCACATATTTACTATGTCGATGCATTGCCCTTCTTTCTTCCTCGCCTCGTATGGGCGAGCGGCTTCTCACAGACCGCACTAAACACGACACCGAAGAAGTGGCTTTACGGTGACTTATGTGAGCGAGATATACCTCCCTCGTTGTGTCGGCCCATTTCCGCTGCAGTGGAGCATGCAACTACCTCTTACAACAAAGTCGTCGTGATAGTACTATCACTTATTTGCGTCAGTCAACTTTTTGGTGAGAACTGATATCGATAGAAATTTGAACAATTGTTACGCCGGTGTGTTCCCCACCTTCTACCTTCCGCCTCAATGCGCCACCAAGATGTTAAAGTACGCCGCGCACGTTACGCCAGAGGGCATAAGTTCGAATCCCTCATTGGCCATCGATGTATTATAGTATAGGTCCTGTTCTTACTATAATTGAAATCTTAAATGAGATGACATCTTACTATAATTTAATTCTTTAATTTGTAAAAAAGAAAATGAAATATATCCGTTGAGTTGAGCACACGTAGCACAAGTCCGCACGGGCAGGACAGGGGCTGAGCTAACATGGTCTGTCACCTCCAGAAATCGTTAATATTATTTTAAAAAGTGGAGCATAAAAAGGGGTCATCATTTCTCTGTTTTTAATTAGTTTTAATCAACTGTGGCACTCTGAGACTCACTCTCTAGAAAACCGCATTCGCAAAATTCCCAGCCACCACCATTAAGGTAATCAAATTAATGATAACATCAGTATAGATATAATATTTTAGGTGCACCATAACATTTTATCCCCACAGTCCACACTTTCCTGCAGCTTTGTAGCCAAATGATAAATATATTAATGTTGCCCGTATTAGTTTTTATAGATCCAAGACGTAATGTGTAGGCGCCCGCCTCAGCAGAAAGCGAGATGTGAAAAACATTTAGATATCCATTATATTTTTTTGGTTTTATTTGAGAATATAACGTAGAAATCATTAAGGCTAGGTAATTTAAATATTTAGGAAGAGATAATGCCACGCTGCATAGGAGGATGTGGCGGTAGCATAGTGCAAGACACTAAATCCTTCTATGCAACGGATCTGCTTCCGCTGCTTTTTTATATAGATTAGGGGGCAAACGACAAATCTGAGCCTTTTTACGACTACCGATGCATAATTACTATGTCGATGCGTTGCCCTCCTCCCCCCCCCCCCTAATGGGTCAACGGCTACTCACATAGCGCAGGAACGCGACACCGAAAATCTTACTTTACGCGGGTATTACGTGAGCGAGGTCGTACCAATTTCGCTGTAATGCAGCGTGACACCATCTTTTACAAAAATGATGTATCACCATCTTTCACTATATTCTTATTTAATATTTTTTATTTAAATAAACATGGGAGAGACAATTAATAGAATTAAACAGACTATTACTAAACTCATTTTAAAGATACACATAACTAGACTCGTCTGTCTTACCGAACAACAACTTAACGAATTAGAACACGTTTCAGTCTGTGCGAGGTGTACGAACCGCATGTGACGACCGCTGGAAGCTGGGACTAACTTATACACACGAGTACTGTTGAAGGTTCAACTGTTCGTCACTCGTAGTGCAGGCAACTTGTGTTGAGCGAAGTACAGTCCCCGAGGGATAACTAGTGACAAGAACTTAGTCCAACGAATTCCCCTGGCGTATAAGAAGATAGTTGACCCCTGTAATTAATATTGTTGTTATTTCATCTGTATGTATGATATGGCCACATTCAGAGCTCGGACTGTGTCTCCCGCACTGGCTTGGTTAATAGCGACCGTGTCAATGACACGGCGACTGCGGGCGGTGGGCCACTTAATAAAAATTCCAAATTTCACCGGTACCATCTCGATGTTCCAAAGTCCTCTACCGTACGTTCCAAACTCAATTTTTTCCATGCACTACCTTTTATGGAATCGGCTATTCGCTTCGGTATTCCCGGACCGATACGACTTAGAGATCCTCAAGAAAAGAATCTATTTTTCTCTTAAAGACCGGCAACGCATCTGCGAGTCCCCTGGTGTTGAGGATGTCTTTGGGCGTTGGTAATCACTCACTTACAAGTGACTCGACTGCTCGTTTGCCTTCTGTGCTATAAAGTAAACCTTTCTACATGTTTGGAATTAGGAATTAGTGTTAGGTACTGTTTATCCTATGTGATTATGTAGTGCCTTAAAAAATCCTGTAAACATATAAATATTGCTTCAGTTATATTTATTAAATGACAATATTTTGCGTAAACGAATTACAAATTTATACATAAAGTTTCGCATTATTGATATTAGTAAATTAATGTGTAGTAAAATTCCCTGTTTTCCTAAATGCGACCTACACTCTAGAACCTTACTGGCCTAACTGTACTTAGTGTTGCTCGACCGTTCACCAGGTGGGAAAACGATCTCCGTGCTGTAGGCGGTCCGGGATGGATGCGACTGGCAGGAGATCGGTCGTCTTGGTGTTCATTGAATGAGGCCTATGTCCAGCAGTGGACCGGTAAGGGCTGATAATGATGATGATGATGAAAATTCCCTGTTTAATAAAAATTACCTACTTATTTACCTCGGGCAAGTACGAGTACTTGTACCAATAAAACAAAATTCGTACCCAAAAAAACCCTTCTGGGGTTAAAAATAAGGGCCATTGGAGCGTTAACAAATAAGAGATAAGTGCAGTAATAAGGACTGCGTGACATGACGTTTAAATTGAAAAAACAGATTTATTTTTATCATCCTGAAATGTTAACTGTGGAGCCAAAATGCTTTTCATATATTGTTCGTGGGCGTTTACTGTGCGATGTCTGTCAAAATATCTAGTCCCTGGATTGGGGCATTCGAATTGTGAATTGATAAATCCGTCTATCCATCAATTTATTCAATTTATACGAAGACTAGCTCTTCTTGTGATTTACTTTAGTAAGATTTACACGATTCTCATAGGAAAAAATTTACCACCCATCATAGTTCTTTTAGGATAATTTTATAGAAAAAATTAACCTATGTTTAAGTTCGTGTCTTTAACTATGTGCATACCAAATTCCTCAATATGAAAACCCAATGAAAATCCGTTGTTATTCCGATCGTAGTAAATCCGTGGATGTTGAGAAAATCGATCACAGGAGCTGTCTGTATGTATAGCTTTTGGGGACTTTTTTTTACGAAATATCTGTATAGATTATAGTATGTTGTATACTTCCACAAAAAAGCACTGCTAAGAATGTATCTAAAATTGTATTTATAAATGTTTTTATTTTAAAAAATAGTAACATTAAATCGCTCATAAAAAGATTTTATTAATTCTACTCTATTCTGAATAGTGGATACATGATTTAAGCGTGTGCTCAACTCTAGAACCCTTTTGACCCACTGGCTATCTGTTCTTCTGAGTACGTGACCGGTCACTTCAATGTGTAGGGTTGTGCGAGATATACTTCAGATGTTTCAATTTCCATATCTGCTTTGATTTT
This sequence comes from Eumaeus atala, assembly GCA_017140195.1. Classification (NCBI taxonomy): domain Eukaryota; kingdom Metazoa; phylum Arthropoda; class Insecta; order Lepidoptera; family Lycaenidae; genus Eumaeus; species Eumaeus atala. The sequence continues at coordinate 62,978 of JAFELO010002386.1, forward strand.
ACTTTGCATTAAGTAGTCATAGTAGTAATCTTATTTATTAACTTATAATCTTACTCTGCTGAATTGCAGACGAAATGGTTTCATTCCCCTAGGTCCCTAACTCTTATTCACATAACATCGCCGTAAAGTGACGGGTATGCTGTCGCGTGTCGTGAGGTTTGTAAGTAGCTGGTGACTCAATCAAGGGGAGGAGAAATGGAGAGCAACACACCTGCATGAAAATTGTGCGGATATCTATAGACATACTCCTTAAAAGAACGATTTCTTATTTGCCCTTCTATGTGGACTATAGACTGTCAATATTGTAAAAAAACGACTCGTGACGAACAAACAGAACTTGTGAGCTCTCGATGTTCGTCACAACTTAACCGGTATTGTATTTCACGATTTATACCTCATATTATTTTCACACCTCGTGATTTAAATCGTATCGGCATTATAATTATGCTGATGTACATGGGCGTCGGTAGTCATAAAAAAGGTTCCGTTTTCTCGTTTGTCTGTATACTATAAAAAAAAAAGAACGAACATAATTTTAAAGTCAACGTTACGTTACTGCTTCACACGGTATTGCTCCTCATATTGCTTCCTCCTCCACTGGCGTTGTATACTTTCACATCATGTAGTATACTCGAGTAAATATTACATTACACCTAAAGGCTCTGTGCAGGCTGTTATGTAAGACACTGTACAAAGTGGCAGAACATATTCAGTACTCCATTCCGATTCCGAATGTGTGAATATAGCAAGCACCTACAGTTAGACCTTGTCTTCGGTGTTCTTACTGTACCTATAAATACCTATGTGCATATACACCGGATCTAACCTACTTAATGTACTTAGACCGGGCGGCCGCTACTCGCCCTTACAGCTGACACGCCCGGGGTGCGTGTTTCTATCTATATCGTGCATATTTTGCAAAAATAATGTTACCAAGTTCAGTAAAGTTCAATATGTAGGTACATAAACAGTATTTTAGTTTTACTTGTTACATGGTACGATTGCCTATAATATTCTAAGAGAATGTCAGATCTTTTACAAATCTCGTTTTCTGAATAGCATAAGCCGGTGTCAATTGCTCGTTTAAAATTATGAACTCGTAATCCACACTAACGCACTCGGAAACGCTTGCTGTCTCTCTCTTGCCGTAAGGTGAGGGAGTGATAGTATCGTCCCGCAAACGCTCCAGCCTTCTCGTCCTTGTTCGGAACGCGGTCCAGAATAATTGTTATTCCGTGCCGTGTTTAGAACTCGGACGAAGCCAACGAGCTTTTTTTATACATATAGTCTGGTATATAAGAGGAGACCTAGACCCAACAGCTCCGCGCGACATACTCCCAGACCTTTTTGAAGAAAGGTCGGGGTCACCACTGAAGAATGCCACGGAAGAAGATCGAACGGGTGATCGTTAGGAGACCCCTGTTCCCTTCTGAAGAGGAGAAGAATGAGTTCCTAGAGGAGCTGGAGAAGCTACGCCCGCAGAAGCGCGCGGCGTCCTCACCCGCCGAAGGACCTTCCAAGCTGGTCGCAGTGGAGGAGTCACACTCGACCGCCACCTCTTCATCATCACCGCAATCACCATCTCGGTCTACACACGACCCGCCTGCATCACTGCATACGTCACCTGTGGCTCGCGAGTCGGAAATGGCTGGCCCAGCGGCGCCCGAGGAGGACACGTCGACGTCGCCGGGAGTCGCCTCCGCCTCCGTTTCGGCTGCTGTGCTGTGTGTTGCAGGAGACGTCGAGCCTGCCTTCTCCAGCGGATCGGTTGACGTGACGCGATATCGCAGCTTCGCCGCCGCTCTGGAGAGCC